>OY740817.1:14464591-14674521 GCA_963514005.1 Raja brachyura
AACTCTGTCGTCTGAGTCCGGTGATTTATCGAACATCAGACAGGCTGGGACTTCTTTTCCCTGGAGAGTAGGAGGCTGAGGGGTGACCTGACGAAGCTGCATAATATCATGAGGGGAAGAGATATGTGGATGGGTGAAGTATTTTCCATAGGGTGAGGGAGTCTAAAACTAGGTTTAAGGTGAGAGAGGAATGAATTAGAAGTGATCTAAGGGGCAACGTTTTCAAATAGAAGGTGGTAGGTGTGCGGAACGAGCGGCCAGAGGAAATGGTAGATGGGGAAGATGAGCCCAACGCAGGCAAATGGCACCAGATACAGATGGAGACACAGCACCACAACAGGCCCTTCGGCCCAACGAGTCCGCACCGACCAGCGATCCCTGAGCACCAGCACTAGCACGGTCCTACACGATAGGGGCAATTTACACTTTTTTACCAAAGGCAATTAACCTACAAACCTGCACGTCTTTGGAGAGTGGGAGGAAACCGAAGCACCTGGAGAAAACCCACAAGGTCACAGACGTACAGACAGCACCCGTAGTCAGGATCGAACCCGACTCTCCAGCACTGTGAGGCAGCAACTCTCCCCGGGACCAGCTTGGATAGACATCTTGGTCGGCATGTACGTGTTGGGCCAACGTGCTTGTTTCTTCTGGATCCAGTTTCTATAGAAACCCCAAAGAGGTGCGGGATGGAAGGTTAATAGGGCCACTGTAAATTACCCCCAAGGTCATAAGGTCATAAGTCGTAGGAGCAGACTTAGGCCACTCAGCCCATCAAGTCTACTCCGGGGAATGTGGGGTGAATAAAATGGGGTCAGTGTAAATGGTTGTTGGCCTCCATACCTGAGGAAGGATGTGCTGGCGTTGGAGATTGTCCAGAGGAGGTTTACGAATTATCCTGGAATGATTGGGTTAACATATGATGAGCATTTGAAGGCACTGGGCCTGGAGTTTAGAAGGATGGGGGAACTCTTTGAAACTTACTTGATGTCCAGACCTAACTGAAGAAGGGTCTCGACCTGAAACGTTACCTATTCCTTCTCTCCAGAGATGCTGCCTGTCCCGCTGAGTTACTCCAGCTTTTTGTGTCTATCTTCAGTTTAAACCAGCACCTGCCGTTCCTTCCCACACAAACAGTAGACGGAAACGTCCACATGTTGACTTCCTTCACACAAAGTCTCAGACAGGGAAACAATGGGCCCACTCACTAACGGACATGTGAAGGGACACACAAAGCCCCATTCATGGACTCTGCTGACGTCTGACCTTTGGAATGGTTGTAATGTCCTTCCCCAAGCACGAGCCCCGCAACTGGTGTCCTGCCCGCTGGAGTCATCGTGCGGTGGGGAGGGGGGTGAAGATGATGTCCATCACTCCCCCCACCGCACCCAACCTAACCCATTCCACCCCACCCCACCACGCCCCTCCCAATCCCACCCCACCCCACTCCACCCCACCCCACCCCACCGACACAATGCTCCACCCCAACCCACCACACCCCTCCCAATCCCACCCCACCCTGCCCCATCCCACATCACCCTGCCCCACCCCACACCAACCTGCCCCAACCCACACCACCCTGCCCCATCCCACACCACCCTGCCCAATCCCCACTGCACCCCACCCCGCCCAAAACCTTTCACCCCACCCCACCCAAACCCTGCTCCACCCCAATCCACCACACCCCTCCCCATCCCACACCACCCTGCCCCACACCACCCCACCCCATCCCCACTGCACCCCACCCCACCCTGCTCCACCTCACCCCACCCCACCCCAAAACTGCTCCACCCCAATCCACCACACCCCTCCCCATCCCACACCACCCTGCCCCACCCCACCCCACCCCACCGCATTCCACCCGCCCCACACTACTCTCCCCACCGCATTCCACCCGCCCCACACTACTCTGCCCCAAATCCATCCTCACCCCCCCACCCCCGCCCCTCACAGCGCCAGAGATCCCAGGTCAATCCTGACTATGGGTGCTGTCCATGTGGAGTTTGCATGTTCTCCGCGTGACAGCGTGGGTTTTCTCTTGTTTCCACCCACGTCCCAAAGACGTGCGGGTTTGCAGGTTAACCGGCCGTCTGTAAATTGCCCCTCATGTGTCGGGAGTGGATGTAGAAGTGGGCTAGCACAGAACTAGTGCAAAGGGTGATCGATGGTCGGCATGGACTCGGTGGGCCGAAGGGCCTGTTTCTCAACTGTAACTCTAAACTAAACTAAACTGATGGGAGGATATCAGAGATTTGCAACAGGTCAAATCTCTGGGGGGGGGGGGGGGGGGGGGGGAGGAGAACAGTCGGAATGCAGTGAGAGGATGGAATGATGAAGAGCTGGCATTGTGTGTGTGTCTATGGTAATGTGCAGGGCTGGCAGGCTGTGGGAGGATCAGCGAATACAGGCCAGCGTTCTGCTGTGCCAGCCGTGGGACAGCGCGACAGTGAGGCACCGCACAGACCCACGAGGGGCCGGAGGGGCGGGCAGTGCCCCCGGGCAGTGTTTACACCCTGGGTACATCTGGGCAACAGGGGCTCTCGGTGTCAGAACAGAGGGGGCAATTGTCTGACTTCTACCACTCTGAAGATAGACACAAAAAGCTGGAGTTGATCAGTGGGACAGGCAGCATCTCTGGAGAGAAGGAATAGGTGACGTTTCGGGTCGAGACCCTTCTTCGACCAGTTTAAACCCGCATCTGCAGCTCCTTCCCAACACGGTATATTGGACAATAGGTATGTGACTTTATTCTTATTCAACGGTTAATGGTTTCCTTATTGTGTACCAGCTACCTTGAAATGATTTATTTTTACATACAGATAGGCAAGACTATCCCCGTACATAAACACCATACCCCCGCACAGAGGAGCAGGGTGGCGCAGCAGTAGAGTTGCTGCCTCACAGCGCCAGAGACCCGGGTTCAATCCTGACTACGGGTGCTGTTTGTACATTCTCCCCATAACTTGCATGGGTTTTCTCTGGGTGCTCCAGAGAAAACCCATGTACCTCTTGTACCTCTTTGTTTCTATTGTAGGTACATCGAAACAAATTCACTTGGACCATAGAAACATTAAAAATAGGTGCAGGAGTAGGCCATTCGGCCCTTCGAGCCTGCACCACCATTCAAGATGATCATGGCTGATCATCCAACTCAGTATCCTGTACCTGCCTTCTCTCCATACCCCCTGATCCCTATAGCCACAAGGGCCACATCTAACTCCATCTTAAATATAGCCAATGAACTGGCCTCAACTACCTTCTGTGGCACAGAATTCCACAGATTCACCACTCTCTGTGTGAAAAATGTTTTTCTCATCTCGGTCCTAAAAGACTTCCCCCTTATCCTTAAACTATGACCCCTTGTTCTGGACTTCCCCAACATCGGGAACAATCTTCCTGCATCTAGCCTGTCCAACCCCTTAAGAATTTTGTACGTTTCTATAAGATCCCCCCTCAATCTTCTAAATCCTAGCGAGTACAAGCCGTGTCTATCCAGTCTTTCTTCATATGAAGGTCCTACCATCCCAGGAATCAGTCTGGTGAACCTTCTCTGTACTCCCTCTATGGCAAGAATGTCTTTCCTTAGATTAGGAGACCAAAACTGTACGCAATGCTCCAGGTGTGGTCTCACCAAGACCCTGTACAACTGCAGTAGAACCTCCCTGCTCCTATACGCAAATCCTTTTGCTACGAATGCTAACATACCATTTGCTTTCTTCACTGCCTGCTGCACCTGCATGCCTACTTTCAATGACTGGTGTACCATGACACCCAGGTCTCATTGCATCTCCCCTTTTCCTAATCGGCCACCATTCAGATAATAGTCTACTTTCCTGTTTTTGCCACCAAATTAAATAACCTCACATTTATCCTCATTATACTGCATCTGCCAAACATTTGCCCACTCACCCAACCTATCCAAGTCACCTTGCAGCCTACAAGCATCCTCCTCACAGCTAACACTGCCCCCCAGCATCGTGTCATCCGCAAACTTGGAGATGTTGCATTCAATTCTTTAATCCAGATCATTAATGTATATTGTAAATAGCTGGGGTCCCAGCACTGAGCCTAGCGGTACCCCACTAGTCACTGCCTGCCATTCTGAAAAGGACCCGTTTACTCCTACTCTTTGCTTCCTGTCTGCCAGCCAGTTCTCTATTCACATCAATACTGAACCACCAGTACCATGTGCTTTAAGCTTGTATACTAATCTCTTATGTGGGACCTTGTCGAACGCCTTCTGAAAGTCCAGATATAACACATCCACAGGTTCTCCCTTATCCACGCTACTAGTTACATCCTCGAAAAATTCTATAAGATTCGTCAGACATGATTTACCTTTTGTAAATCCATGCTGACTTTGTCCAATGATTTCACCACTTTCCAAATGTGCTGCTATCCCATCTTTAATAACTGACTCTAGCATTTTCCCCACTACCAATGTTAGACTAACTGGTCTGTATTTCCCCGTTTTCTCTCTCCCTCCCATTTTAAAAAGTGGGGTTACATTAGCTACCCTCCAATCCTCGATGTAGCCTATCTGGCCCTGGGGATTTATCGGTCTTTAATCCATTCAATTTACCTAACACCACTTCCCGGCTAACCTGGATTTCACTCAGTTCCTCCATCTCATTTGACCCCCGGTCCCCTGCTATTTCCGACAGATTATTTATGTATTCCTTAGTGAAGGCAGAACCAGAGTAGTTATTCAATTGGTCTGCCATGTCCTTGTTCCCCGATCAATTCACCTGTTTCTGACTGCAAGAGACCTACATTTGTTTTAACTAATCTTTTTCTCTTCACACATCTATAAAAACGTTTGCAGGCAGTTTTTATGTTCCCTGCCAGTTTTTTTTCATAATCTATTTTCCCTTTCCTAGTTAAGCCCTTTGTCCTCCTCTGTTGGACTCAGTCCAATTTCTCCCAGTCCTCTGGTAGGCTGCTTTTTCTGGCTAATTTGTATGCGTCATCTTTTATTTTGATACTATCCCTGATTTCCCTTGTTATCCACGGATGCACTACTTTCCCTGATTTATTATTTTGCCAAACTGGGATGAACAATTGTTGTAGTTCATCCATGCAGTCTTTAAATGCTTTCCATTGCATATCCACCGTCAACCCTTTAAGAATCAATTGCCAGTATATCTTGGCCAATTCACGTCTCATACCCTCAAAGTTACCTTTCTTTAAATTCAGAACCCTTGTTTCTGAATTAATTATGTCACTCTCCATCCTAATGAAGAACTCAACCATATTATGGTCACTCTTGCCCAAGGGGCCATGCACAACATGGCTGCTAACTAACCCTTCCTCATTACTCAATACCCAGTCGAGAATAACCTGCTCTTGGTTCCTCGACATGTTGGTTTAGAAAACTATCCCGCATACATTCCAAGAAATCCTCTTCCTCAGCACCCCTGCCAATTTGATTCACCCAATCTATATGGAGATTGAAGTCACCCATTAAAACAGTTTTACCTTTGTTGCACGCATTTCTAATTTCCTGTTTGATGCCATCCCCAACTCCACTACTACTGTTAGGTGGCCTGTACACAGCTCCCACTAGCGTTTTCTGCCCCTTAGCATTTTGCAGCCATATTGATTCTACATCCTCCAAGCTAATGTCCTTCCTTTCAATTGCGTTAATCTCCTCTCTAATCAGCAACGCTACCCCACCTCCTTTTCCTTTCTGGTGAATTGCCCCCTGTAAATTGCCCCTAGAGTGTAGGATAATGTTAGGACACTGGTTGGTGCGTAGCCAAGGGCCTGTTTCCGTGTTGCATCGTTCCCGATGTTGGGGGAGTCCAGAACAAAGGGCCACAGTTTAAGAATAAGTAGCCATTTGGAACGGAGACGAGGAAACACTTTTTCTCACAGAGAGTGGTGAGTCTGTGGAATTCTCTGCCTCAGAAGGCAGGTTCTCTGGATGCTTTCGAGAGAGAGCTAGATAGGGCTCTTAAAAATAGCGGAATCAGGGGATATGGGGAGAAGGCAGGAACGGGGTACTGATTGGGGATGATCAGCCATGATCACATTGAGTGGCGGTGCTGGCTCGAAGGGCCGAATGGCCTACTCCTGCACCTGCTGTCTATTGTCTATTATTTCTAAATTAAACTAATAAAGAGCAGCCCACCGAGTCCATCTGCAAGCGGTGCCATTTTATTGATGGTTTGACCCAGGAAACTCCCCACAGAGAGTGGGAGAGAGTGTGAACCCCTAGCTCAACCCACCGCTCCCTCCCTAGTGTCCTTAGCAATTGGGTTCAAGCAGTTTTAACACTAAACCGTATTTTCTCTCTTTCCCTGCCCCGGGACTTGCCCGCTCGTCTTTGAATCAGACGTAGATTCACCCCGACTTTACGGCTAGGAAGGGGCTGCTCCTTTGCCTTCTGGCTGCATGTCACCCCCACCATCTGCATCTTTGGACACCCTGTGCGTAGGGAAGAGGGTAGGGCCGAGGATGTCCTGGTTGGGTTGCTCCTGGGCCTGGCCAAGCCGGGCCATCAGCGAGTCACGGCGCCAGGCCCTTTTCCGCGGTTACGTCCGTGCCCGGGTGGTATTAGAGAGGGAACACGCGCTGTCCACAGGCACCCTGGGGGATTCCAGGACCACTGGGCCGTGCGGGGGCTGCACTGTATCCTCAATAAGGATGATGATATATATGTGTGCTCGTTTATTTAGTGTATTTGTTTTGCTTGTATTGTGGTGGTGGGTTTGTTTCGAATAATTTAGTACTGTACGTATTATTGTAAAGTCCCTGTCCCACTTTCACGACCTAATTCACGACCTCTGCCGAGTTTGCCCTTGGCTCATACTCGCAGCATGGTCATCACGAGGTCATAGGTAGGTCGTAGGTAGGCCGTAGCAGGCCGTGATGCTAGTCGTAAGTACTCGTGGCATCAAGTAGGTCGGGGCATTTTTTCTAGCCTGATGAAAAATGTCCACAAGTAAAAAAACGTCATGAATTATGTGGTGAAAGTGGGACAGGCCCTTAAATAGGTGAATAAACTATTTTTGGTTATATAAAAAAAAAGACTTTAAGGCTCGGACTTTATTCCCTGGAGCGCAGGAGGCTGAGGGATAATCGTTTAGATGTGTATAAGATTGTCAGTGTGAGACCCAGAACAAATTGGAGGAACAGCATCTGATATTTTGCTTGGGTAGTTTACGCCCCAGCGGTATGAACATTGACTTCTCCATCTTCAAACTGCCCTTGCTTTCCCTCTCTCTCCATCCCCTCCCACCTCCCAGTTCTCTGACTAGTTTGACTGTCTCCAACTACATTTTATCTCTGTCCCGCCCGCTCCCCTGACGTCCAACTGAAGACGGGTCTAGGCCCGAAACGTCACCCATTCCTTCTCTCCAGAGACGCTGCCGGTCCCGCTGAGTTATTCCAGCATTTTGTATCTACCTTCACACTAGTTTTATGTTAGATAAATCCACTCGCTACACACTAGGGGCAATTTACAGAGGGCCAATTAACCTGTAAAACCGCACATTTTTGGGAAACCGGAGCACCCGGAGGAACCTCACGCAGTTACAGGGAGAACGTGCAAACTCCACACAGATAGTTCCCCGGGGCCAGGATTGAACCTGGGCTACTTGCGCTCTGAGGCAGCGGTTCCACCCGCTGCGCCACTGCCATTTTGAGATGAACACGATAGATCCCAGGGTCTGTGGCAGTTCCTTGAAACACTGAAGGGCAACACAGTGGCTGGTGGAGCCACTGCCTCTCAGCGCCAGAGACCAAGGTTCGATCCTGACCATGGGTGCTATGTGGGTGGAGTTTGTACGCTCCCCCTGTGACTGCGTGGGTTACCTCCGGGGACCTGGTTTCCTCCCACTGCCCCCAGTGTGAAGGGAATGTGTGAGAAAGTGGGATAGCATAGAACTAGTGTGAACAGATGATTGAAGGTCGGCGTGGGCTCGGTGGGCCGAAGGGCCTGTGCCAACGTTGAATCTCAAAACCAAATTAAACCTCAGGGTCGGCAGCGGTAGAGTTGCTGCCTCACAGCGCCGGAGACACGGGTTCCATCCTGACTACGGATGCTGTCTGTGTGGAGTTTGTCTGTTCTCCCTGTGACTGCATGGGTTTTCCCTCGGGTGCCCCGGTTTCCTCCCACACTCCAAAGACGTGCGGGATTAATTGGATTGGTAAATTGTCCCTAGTGTGTGGGGCCTAGCACCGTGGAACCAGCGGCCTCCGACCGGGACGACCTGGGGGCTCCAGTCACGGAGCCTGCGGAGCTGCGAACTCACCGTCGTGGGGCTGGCCGGCCTCGGAGCGTGGGGAGCGGTGGTGGCTCGCCGCTGCGGCCCGACTCCGGAGCTCCAGCTCCAGCTCCGGCAGCAGATTACTGCCGGTGGACTGTCGGGATACCGGGAGCTCGCGGGTCCAGGTGGGAGACCGCTTTCCTGAGCTCCCGCAACGCAACATCTCCCGCTCGTGTCGCGGGGTTGGATCGACCCGGAGCGGGGCCGTACATCGCCCGGCGAGGCCTCAATGGCCGTGGGACTTAACATCGCCCGCCTGGGGCTTGGACATCGGGAGTAAATGGTGCGGGGGAGAGAGAAGACTTTGCCTTCCATCACAGTGAGGAGGAGATTCACTGTGATGGATGTTCGTGTAAATTGAATTGTTTGTATGTTTTGTAGGAATTGTTTTGTTTGTATGGCTGTAGAAACAGAGTTTCGTTTGAGCCTCTCTGAGGTTCGAATGACAAATAATAAAATCTAATCTAATCTAATGTGTCTCCTAGCTGCACTCGATGCGGGGTTGGGGTGAATACTCGGCATGAACCTTGTCTGTTTGTTTTTCAGAGCGGGGCGGGGAGGATGGAGACACAGTTTGGTTTGGCGGCTCACCTCGGCAGGAAGGCTTCGTCAGGTCGGGCCCAGGCTCCGAGGCCTCAGGGCCGGGGCGATGGGTCGATGCCCGCTCTCCAGAGCCGGCCTTGCGGCATCCCCGGCATCAAGCACCAGCTCCTCTCTCCCATCCTCAGACGCAGGATCACCATCGGCTCCTTCACACCTTGCCCCGGCGACCAGCCGGCCGATACGGTGACTGGCCGTGGCAAGGTGGCGGCAGAGCGTTGGGGCCCCGGCCTGGGAAAGGGGGGCCCTCATGCCTGCCTGCCCCCTGGTGGGACGGTGGTGGAAGGGGCCGAGACCGTCCAGGCCCAGGCCCAGCCCCAGGCCCAGGCCCAGCCCCAGGCCCAGCCCCAGGCCCAGCCCCAGGCCCTGTCGGGGAGGGGCACCTGGCACGGCCTCCACAGCCGGCGAGAGATGGCCAACTCCGGCCACAAGTACAAGGAGCTCACCATCGCTCAGGCGCAGCGGCAGAAGGCCGACCTGGACCGCTTCCTGCAGAAGGCCGCAGCCCTGCTCAGCCATCCCTCGGCCAGACAAGCAGACCATGTCCCCAGGCCCATCTCTCCACAGTCAGCCGCTCCCAACTCCCACCAAGGCCGGCCCATCAATGCCTCCGACTTGGAGCCGGCGTTATGCACAGGCTCGGCCTACTTCGACTGTCGTTCCCAGTTGGGTTTGGACCTGCCCCCCACCCAGCTCCCACCCGCTGCAAGTCACACACGGGACCCTCTGCCCCCTCCGACAGGCAGTGGCCGTCTTTGGAGGGACCTCTCCACTCTCCTCTCCAGCCATGGAAACAAATCTCAAACTGTCCCGGACGGGGCAGGGGGAAAATGTTTGCGGGGTTCAAGGGACGTGGGGTCATCTGGTGATGAGCAAAGGCCACATGGGCCAAGCTTGGTGAGGTTGGGGCAGGCTGCTGGCCCAGGGGATAAAGACACCGTTGTCCACGGTGCTTGCCCTGGAGGCACGTTGAGGTTGGGAGATCCACCACCAATCCTCCATCAGTCATTCCCCAAAGATCTGACCAGCGTTGGGTTTGAACGCAGGAGCTTCATTCCCACCCGGGATGCGAGGTCCTCTAATGGTGAACAGAGTCCAGCCTCGGAGAGTGGCCTGGGGTCCGGAGACCGGCTCTCCCCACGTCCGACCGAGGGCCGGTCGCCGAGGGCCAGCCTCGCCGAGGAGGAACGAGAGCTTCCCGCGCCCCTGCAGTTCAGCAGAATCACACGGAGGATGCAGAGGGGGAGATCCAGACCTGCCTTGGTCTTCAGAGAACAGGCGGGCTCAGACCCTCCGAGTCCAGAGAGCCAAAGTTGGGGTCAACAAAGCCAGCAGGAACGGTCTGAAGACGGCTGTGGATTTACAGGGGCTTCAAGGAGATCTTCTCCTGAAGGTTAGACCAGTTTAAACTCAATCTTTGCCTCAATCCAAAACTCTGCCTGTCACAGCGTGCGATTTAATTTACATTGACCAGCGATCCACTCACACTGCCCTACACACACTAGCAACAATTTACATTTATACCAAGGCAATTAAACTACAAACCTGAACGTCTTTGGAGTGTGGGAGGAAACCAAAGATCTCGGAGGAAACCCACGCAGGTCACGGGGAGGGATAATGTACAAACTTCATACAGACAGCACCCGTAGTCAGGATCGAACCCGGGTCTCTGCCGCTATGTAGCTCTATTGCTATGCCACCGTGCCGCCCAATTCTAAGGAAGAGTTGGTCTGTTATTTGTACTTAAATTATTTCACATCTATAAGGAATAAGGTAAAACCATAAGATAGACACAAAATACTGCACTAACTCAGCGGGTCAGGCAGCATCTCTGGAGAGAAGGAATGGATGATGTTCGGGTAGAGACCCTTCTTCAGACTGAGTCAAGGGAGAGGGAGGCTAGGGAAATGGAAGAGGGAGGTGTCCATTCCCTTCATACATGCTGTCTGACCCACTGAGTTAGAATCATAGTCATAGACTCAAACAGCATGGACACAGGCATCAGCCCAACTTCTCCACACCGACCAACATGCCCACACCGACCAACATGCCCATCTGCATTAGTCGCACCTGCCTGCGTTTGGCCCTTGTCCCTCTAAACCTGGCCTATTCATGTGCCTGTCTAAACGTTTCTTAAACGTTGTGATGGTCCCTGCCTCAACTCCCTCCTCCAGCTGCTTGTTCCATATACCCACCACCCTTTGTGTGAAAAAGTTACCACTGAGCCTTCTTCCTTATCTTAAACCTATGTCCTCTGGTTCCCGATACCCCTACTCTGGGCAGGAGTCTGTGCGTTTCCTGATCTGCTCTTCTCATGATTTCTACACCTCTATAAGATCGCCCTTCATCCTCCTGTGCTCCAAGGAATAGTCCTAGCATGCTCAACTTTTCCCAATAACTCAGATACCTCTAGTCCTGGCAACATCCTTGGAAATCTGAACACAATACTCTGAATGTGGCCTCATCAATGTCTTATATAACTTCAACATGACCTCCCAACTACCATAGTGCTCTGACTGATGAAGGCCATTGTGCCACCTTTTTGACCACCTTGTCTACCTGTGATGCCACTTTCAAGGAAACATGCACCTGCACTCCTAGATCCCTCTGCTCAACAACACTCCCCAGAGTCCTACCATTCACTAAGTAGGTCCTGCCCATGTTAGACTTCCCAAAGTGCAACACCACACAGTTCTCTGCATTAAATTCCTTCAACCCAGCCATCAACCCAACTGACCAAGATGCTGCTGCAAATTTGACAACCATCTTCACTATCAATAGGGTGGCACGGTGGCGCAGCGGTAGAGTTGCTGCCTCACTGTGCCAGAGACCCGGGTTCAATCCTGACTCCGGGTGCTGTTCTGTATGAAGTCTGTACGTTCTCCCCGGTTTTCTCCGAGATCTTCGTTTTCCTCCCACACTCCAAAGACGTACAGGTTTGTAGGTTAATTGGCATGGTATAAATGTAAACATTGCCCCTAGTGTGTGTAGGATGGTGTCAATGTGTTGGTCGGCGTGGACTCGGTGGGCCGAAGGTTCCACCAGCATTGCGTGTTTTTCTCAAGATTCCAGCGCTTGCAGTTCCTTGTGTCGCTGTGTTATAACCGACCCATCTGCTGGTCTCTCCCCTCCTTTGTCTAAAGGCCGGGAAACACCATCCCACCCCCCCACCCCTCACCCCGACCGTCCCCCCCCCCCCCCCCACTCCACACCCGCATTTTGTTTTAACCATCGACCCCGAGTTTTAAACATTTGCCCACAAGAGGAAACATCCTCTCTCTGCATCAGTCTGAAGAATCCCTGCCAATCCCCTCCACGGATGCTGCCTGACCCGCTGAGTTCCTCCAGCACTTTGAGTTTAGCCCAAGATTTCAGCATCTGCAGTTCCTTGTGTCTCCTTCTCTCTCCACATCCACCCTGCCAAGAACTGTCAGGATCTTGTACATTTAGGATCATAGTGTCAACAAGTTTCTAATGGGATTCTCCCTTCCTCTCCTAAACGCTGGCTGATACATGCCCGGACTGTCCAAACCTCGCTCACAATCCGTCCAATCTAGGTCCGAGTCTCATAAACCTTGTCTGAGCTTCTCACAGTCAGTTTAGTTTACCAAGGTACAGTGAGAAGCTTTTGTTGTGTGCTAACCTGTCAAAAGAAAGACTAAATTGTTGTTATAGGAACACCCATTCCTCTCTCCAGAGATGCTGCTTGTCCCGCTGAGTTACTCCAGCTTTATGTGTCTATCTTCGGTTTAAACCAGCATCTGCAGTTCCTTCCTACATATAAAGTCCAGTAAAACCCGATTAAAGATAGTCCGAGGGTCACCAATGAGGTAGACAGTAGCTCAGGACCACTCTCTAGTTGTTGATAGGGTGGTTCAATCACCCGATAACAGCTGGGAAGAAACTGTTCCTGAACCTGGGGGTGTGCGTTTTTACACTTCTATACCTTTTCCCGATGGGAGAGGGGAGAAGAGGAAGTGGCCGGGGTGCGACTCCACCTTGATTATGCTGCTGGCCTTGCCGAGGCAGTGTGTGGTATAAATGGAGTCAATGGAAGGGAGGTTGGTTTGTGTGATGGTCTGGGCTACGTCCACAATTGTCTGCAATTTCTTGCGGTCTTGGATGGAGCTGTTCCTAAACTATGCTGTGATGCCTCCTGATAAAATGCTTTCTACGGCACCTTCCTAACTGTACGTAGAACTCCAGATTAGATCTCCCCAGAGTGCTATGTAATTGGAACAGATGGATGGGTGGATGGATGAGTGGATGGGTGGATGGATGGATGGATGGATGGATGGATGGATGGATGGATGGATGGATGGATGGATGGATGGATGGATGGGTGGATGGATGGATGGGTGGATGGATGGATGGATGGGTGGATGGATGGGTGGATGGGTGGATGGGTGGATGGATGGATGGGTGGATGGGTGGATGGGTGGATGGATGGATGGGTGGATGGATGGATGGATGGATGGGTGGATGGGTGGATGGATGGATGGATGGATGGATGGATGGATGGATGGGTGGATGGGTGGATGGGTGGATGGGTGGATGGATGGATGGATGGATGGATGGATGGATGGATGGGTGGATGGGTGGATGGGTGGATGGGTGGATGGATGGATGGATGGATGGATGGGTGGATGGATGGATGGATGGATGGATGGATGGATGGATGGATGGGTGGATGGGTGGATGGATGGATGGATGGATGGATGGGTGGATGGATGGATGGATGGGTGGATGGATGGATGGATGGATGGATGGATGGATGGGTGGATGGGTGGATGGATGGATGGATGGATGGATGGATGGATGGATGGATGGGTGGATGGATGGATGGATGGATGGATGGATGGATGGGTGGATGGATGGATGGATGGATGGATGGGTGGATGGGTGGATGGGTGGATGGATGGGTGGATGGATGGATGGATGGATGGGTGGATGGATGGGTGGGTGGATGGATGGGTGGATGGATGGATGGATGGATGGATGGATGGGTGGGTGGATGGATGGATGGATGGACAGATAGATATATTAATACGGGCGTCAGTTGTTATGGGAGAAGGCATGAAAATGGGGTTGAGAGGGAAAGATAGTTCAGCCATACTTGAATGGCGGTGTAGACTTGATGGGCCAAATGGCTATCACTTATGACCTTATGAACATTGACATAAAGAGGAATCTGAGGCAGTCTGAATAATATCTGGTAAGTTAGCACATAATCCTCGTGAAATACGTGTAACATCTGGTAGACAAAAATGCTGGCGAAACTCAGCAGGTGAGGCAGCATCTATGGAGCGAAGGAAATAGGCAACGTTTTGGGTCAAAACCCTTCTTCAGACTGGAAACGTTGCCTATTTCCTTTGCTCCATAGAGGCTGCCTCACCTGCTGAGTTTCGCCAGCATGTTTGCCTACCTTCGATTCTCCAGCATCTGCATTGTTTAAACTGCTTCTTAAACATTCTGTAACATCTGGTAGTTGAGTCGGTGGTGATTAATTTGGAGGTTTGGAGGTTTAATGGGTCAATGGCTCCTTTATTATCAGGTCTACTAAGGTACAGTGAAATTCTTGTTTTGCGTACAGATCAGTAAGATTACGATACAATACGATAGAACTATTTGTCTAGTTCTAGGCCAGACCAAGGGAAATTGGTCTGGCAACATTCATAAAAACACAACAAGATCCATGAAACATGAAATTAAAGTGATGAGTGGAAATTCCAGGATTGGGGGTGCGCAGAAATTTGGGGGGGAGGGTGATGTGGGGGAAGGCAGTCTACCCCACGACAGAAGGGGGAGGAGTTGTACAGTTTGATAGCCACAGGGAAGAAGGATCTCCTGTGGCGTTCTGTGCTGCATCTTGGTGGAACCAGTCTGTTGCTGAAGGTGCTCCTCAGGTTGACCAGTGTGTCATGGAGGGGGTGAGCTGTATTGTACAGGATGCTTCGCAGTTTGAGGAGCATCCAAGACCATCTCCAGTGAATCCAACTCCACCCCCAGGACGGAGATTGCCTTCCTGATGAGTTTGTTGATCCTGTTGGCAACCGCGGCCTTTGCCCTGCTGTCCCGCCACACGGCAGCGGAGAAGATGGCACAACATTTGCAGCATCTTCCTGCAGATGTTGAAAGAGTAGAGTCTTCTCAGTAAATGCAGAGAAACAATAGACAATAGACAATAGGTGGAGGAGCAGGCCATTCGGCCCCTCGAGCCAGCACCGCCATTCAATGTGATCATGGCTGATCATCCCCAATCAGTACCCCGTTCCTGCCTTCTCCCCATATCCTCTGACTCTGCTATTTTTAAGAGCCCTATCTAGCTCTCTCTTGAAAGCATCCAGAGAACCTGCCTCCACCGCCCTCTTGAGGCAGAGAATTCCACAGACTCACCACTCTCTGTGAGAAAAAGTGTTTCCTCGCCTCCCTTCTAAATGGCCGACTCCTTATTCCTAAACTGTGGCCCCTGGTTCTGGACTCTCCCAACATCGGGAACATGTTTCCTGCCTCTAGCGTGTCCAAACCCTTAGCAAACTATATGTTTCAATGAGATTCCCTCTCATCCTTCTAAACTCCAGAGTGTACAAGCCCAGCTGCTCCATTCTCTCAGCATATGACAGTCCCGCCATCCCAGGAATTAACCTTGTAAACCTACGCTGCACTCCCTCAATAGCAAGAATGTCCTTCCTCAAATTAGGGGACCAAAACTGCACACAATACTTCAGGTGTGTCCCTAGCTTTGTCCCTTCTTGTAAAGGGCCTCAGCATTCCTGGACCAGTCCAGTTTACTGTCCAGGTACACTCCAAGGTACTTGTACTCCTTGGAAAACTGCACATCCACACCATTGGTGGAGACGAGACAGGGGTGTTCCTCTCCACCTAAAGTCCACCATTAACTCCTTAGTCTTGTCGGTGTTGAGCTGCAGGTGATCCAGCCCACACCACTCAGCAAAGTCGTTGACTACACCCCTGTATTCAGCTTCCCTCCCCTCACTGATGCCGCCCACAATTGCAGAGTCATCCGAAAACCTCTGCAGGTGACAGGAGTCCGTGTTGTATCTGAAGTTCGAGGTGTAGATGGTGAAGAGGAAGGGAGAGAGGACCGTCCCCTGTGTTGCTCACCACCATGTCCCAGACACAGTTCTGTAGCCGGACATATTGTGGTCGTCCAGTCAGGAAGTTGGTGATGCAGGACCAATGGAGCATCCGCCCGCATCCTCCCTGGCAGTGAGGTTAATGGTGGACTCGAGGAGAGGAACACCCCTGTCCCTTGTTTCCATCAAGCGTGTGGATGTGAAGTTTACCAGAGATTGTGGACTTTGGAAGGGCACAACAACCAAGGACGTGCCGCCACTGGGGATTAATGGGACTACTGTGGATAGGGTGAGCAGCTTAAATACCTGGGAGTCCACATCACAGAGGATCTGACATGGACTACACACACTGCCGCACTGGTAGTATCACTGGATGCAAGGCAGCATTTTTACCACCTTAGGCAGCTGAGGAAATTCAGATTCTCTCTGAGGATCCTTCAATCCTTCTGCTCTGGGGCTGTAGAAAGCATCCTGACCGGTAACATCTCGATCTGGTTTGGTAACAGCTCTGCCAAGGACAAGAAGGCTCTGCAGAGAGTAGTGCATTCGGCCGAACGCACTATGGGAACTACACTCCCCCCACCCCTGCAGGACCTGTACACCAGGAGGGGCAGATCCAGAGCCAGCAGGATCATGAAGGACCCCTACCACCCCAGCAACGGTCAGGCAAGCGCCTCCACTGTCACGCAGCGAAAACAGAGAGGATGAGACGGAGTTTCTTCCCACGGGCCGTCAGGACTGTAAACTCTAGTCTCACCGGGGCGTAAATACTGTTGTGTCTTTTTTTAAATGTCAATACTGGTTCTGTGCTGTTGTGTTGTTTTGCACAATCCCGCAGGCATTGCCACTTTTATTTCACTGTACATCTTGTATGCGTATGTGACAAATACAGTTGACTGTGACTGACTGCGGGCCGATGGTGTGAAAAGCACTGGAGAAGTCACAAAACATGGCTCTCACAATGCTTCAAGATTCAAGATTCGCTTTGCTTCAGCAGAATATAGTGGGCGTAAATAAATACAGAACAGATCGGTGTGTCCATATACCATTGAATGGGCTATTAATGTTCAGAGTTCTGTTTGAGTTAAGTTTAATAGACTGATGGCTGTGGGGAAGTAGCTATTCCTGAACCTGGATGTTGCAGTCTTCAGGCTCCTGTACCTTCTACCTGAAGGCAGCGGGGATATGAGTGAGTGGCCAGGATGGTGTGGGTCCTTGATGATGCTGCCAGCCTTTTTGAGGCAATGCTGCGATAGATCCCCTCGATGGTGGGGAGGTCAGAGCCAATGATGGACTGGGCAGTGTTTATAACTTTTTGCAGTCTGTTCCGCTCCTGGACGTTCAAGTTGCCGAACCAAGCCACGATGCAACCGGTCAGCATGCGCTCTACTGTGCACCTGTAGAAGGCTTATCCAGGATTATCCAGGATTGCCATGGATAAATACAGTCTCCAGTTAAATACATCATGCATGGAAACACTTCATGTGCACGAGTCTCCAGCTTTTGCCGCCAGCTGCTGTTGGCCATAAGGGCCCGTTGTAGCCGTCGCCTCGGTGCGGATCGTCCCGTGAACCGTTGTCCCTTTCCTCGTCCGGCCGCCGGGGGCGATCAGGGGCCGGGGTCGGCGGCTTCCCTCTCCCGGCTCAGTGGCGGCGAGCCAGACCCAGCGTGGTGTGGCCGCGACTCACCGGGACCTTCTGCCAGAGCCCGTGATCCCCAGTAGCTAATCCGGCCTTTATCAGTTTAACACCAACTCTCACCCCCTGTTGTACGAGATAGTTGGGAGATACAGCGCGGGAACAGGCCTTTCGGCCTACTGAGTCCGCGCCGACCGGCGATCCCCGCACGCTAACACTATCATACACTCGGGACAATTTTCAGACGCCAATTAACCTAAAACCTGTCCAGCCTTTGGAATGTGGGAGCACCCGGAGAAAACAATCAGCGGTCACCAACGTGCAAACTCCGTACAGACAGCACCCGTAGTCAGGATCGAACCCGGGTCTCTGGCGCTGTGAGGCAGCAACTCTACCGCTGCACCACCGTGCTGACCTTTGTTTCTGTTCGTTTTTATTTTTTGTTTTAGTTTCACGGATACAGTGCGGAAACAGGCCCTTCGGCCCACCGGGTCTGTGCCGATCCCCGCATATTAACACTATCCTACACACATTGGAGACATTTTTTACATTCACCAAGTCAATTAACCTACAAACCTGTACGTCTTTGGAGTGTGGGAGGAAAACGAAGATCTCGGAGAAAACCCACGCAGGTCATGGGGAGAACGTGCAAACTCCGTACAGACAGCGCCCGTAGTCGGGATCGGACCCGGGTCCCTGGCGCTGTGAGGCAGTAGCTCTACTGCTCTGCCACCGTGCCGCCCAATTCTAAGGGACTTAAATGATTGCACATCTATAAGCAGTAAGGTAAACCCATAAGATAGACACAAAATACTGCACTAACTCAGCGGGTCAGGCAGCATCTCTGGAGAGAAGGAATGGATGACGTTTCGGGTCCAGTCCTTCTTTAGACTGAGAGTCGGGGGAGAGGGAGGCTAGGAAAATGAAAGGATGAGGTGTGAAAACGATAGATCAATACCGACGAGATCAAGGAAAATGTAGAATGGTTCATTGTTGGCTGAGGAGAAGGTGACAACGCTGTCCTGACAGAGAGCACCCGGAGTCGGGATCCAACCCGGGTCTCTGCCGCTGGGAGGCAGCAACTCTACAGGGCCTGTCCTACCAGCATCCGACTCCATGCGTTGAGCGCGATCAAACTAGAAGCGGGGGCCGCGCGGAGGTCGGGTGATCCCCTGTACAGGGCCGTTCCCACCAGCATGCGCCTGCATGCGGCAAGCGTGACCAAACCGGCAGCAGGGGCCGCGCAGAGGTCGGGTGAGTGGCGCAACGCGGCGCAAAGTGAGGCGAACTTGGAGCGAAGTCTAAGGTAAGTTCGCCAGGACAGAGAGGGGCACACAGAGAGGGGCACAGATGCACACACACACATAGAGGGTCACGGAGGCACCTACAGATAGGTTCACGGAAGCACGATGTCGGGGCGGTGTGTAATGCGTCGAGGCGATTGCGAGCAGACAAGCCGTTGCCGCGCAGAATTTTTGAACATAGTCAGCTTTTCGGAGCCCCGCGCGATGTCAGGACGAACTCCGCATAATTCCGCACGGCTCCGGCGATCGAAGTGGGACCGGCCCCGCGACGCCGGACGGCTCAAGCGACCACGTTAGGTCGCGCTCATCGCATGGAGTTGCATGCTGGTGGGACAGGCCCTTACCGCTACGCCACCGTGCCGACCTTTGACTCTGTTTGATGGATCTTTAATCCGTGGGAAAGGAGTGGGGGCTGTAATGTTGAGAACCTTAATGTGCCTGTAATCCCTGTTGTTTACAGTGGTCCATTAGCCTTGGTACTTGCAGTAAAACTCAGTTAATCCGATAAATTCAAGGCCTTGATGGCACTGGATGGCAGATTTTCCAGAATATTAAACATCACTTCCATTTACGTCCCGACACACATGTCATTCAGTTTGTTTCACTTGTCACACAACAGTCTAATACATCTTCCTGTGACCTAGTGAGTTCAGGGGATGCAGAACTGCCACCTAGCTGATAGTATCATAGGTTCATGGAGCCATGCAGCACGAAAACAGGCCCGTCGGCCCAACTCATCCACGCGGGTGAAGATGCCCATCTAAAATATTCCGATTCACCCACCCTAATCCCTCTAAACCTTTCCTATCCATGAAGCTTTTGGCCCCCTGAGTCCCCGCTCACTAACGCCATCCCACACACACTAGGGATAATCTACACTTACACCAAGTCAATTAACCTACGAACCTGTATCTCTTTGGAGTGTGGGAGAAAACTACACAGGTCATGGGGAGAACATACAAACTCCATACAGACAGCACCCCCTAGTCAGGATCGAACCCGGGTCTCTGGCGCTCTTTCACCCAACCACAGCGCAAAATAAATGTTACATTTTCTTTTCTTTCCCGCCTCAACTACCTCCTACCTCTTCTGGCAGCTCATTCCATACATCCACCACTCCCTGAGTGAAAAGGTTGCCCCTCAGGTTCTTATCAAATCTTTCCCTTCTCACCTTCAACCAATGTCACGTGGTTCTTGTGTAGGAAGGGTTTGACCCAAAGATAGACACAAAATGCTGGAGTATCTCAGTGGGACAGGCAGCATCACTGGAGAGAAGGATTGGGTGACGTTTCGGGTCGAGCCCCTTCTTCAGACTAGTTAGGGGAAAGGGAAATAGACGATGATGTAGAGAAATATAGAACAAATGAATGAAAGAAATGCAAAAAAGTAACGATGATAAAGGAAGCAGGCCATTGTTAGCGGTAGCTAGGTTAGAATGAAAGCTGGTGACGTGGGTGGGGAGGGGTGGAGAGAGAGGGAATGCTGGGGTTACTTGAAGTTTGTGCAATCAACATCATACCGCTGGTCTGTAAGCTGCCCAAGCGAAATATGAGATTGCCGTTCCTCCAATTTACGTTTGGCCTCACTCTGAGAATGGAGGAGGCCCACGACAGAAAGGTGAGTGTTGGAATGGCAAGGAGAATTAAAGTGTTTAGCAACCAGGAGATCGGGTAGATTCAGGCGGACTGAGCGAAGGCGTTCAGCGAAACGACCGCTTGAACAAAGGATACGGTAGATGAGGTTGGAGGAGGTGCAAGTGAACCTCTGCCTAACCTGAAAGGACTGTCGGGGTCCCTGGACAAAGTCGAGGTAGGAGGTATTGGGATAGGTGTTGCATCGTCTGCGGTTGCAGGTGAAGGTACCTGGGGAGGTGGTGGTTTGGGTGGGAAGGGACCAGTTAGCCAGGGAGTTGCGGAGGGAACGGTCTCTGCAGAAGACGGGAGGAGGTGGTGATGGGAAGATAGTGGTGGGATCCCGTTGGAGGTGGCGGGAATGTCGGAGGATTATGTGTCGGAGGAGTATGCGACGGCTGATGGGGTGGAAAGTAATGACTAGGGGGATTCTGTTGTGACTGGGGGAGGGGGAGCAAGGGCGGAGCTGTGGGGTACTGGGGAGACATGAGTGAGGGCCTCATCCAAGATGGGAGGGGAACCCCCGTTCCCTAAAGAATGAGGACATCTCGGATGTCCTGGTATGGAACGCCTCATCTTGGGCGCAGATGTGACGTAGACGGAGAAATATGGATAAGCAGGGTGGGAAGAAGTGTAGTCGAGATAGTTGTTGGAGTCAGTGGGTTTGTAATAGTCGTCAGGCAATAGTCTATTTCCTGTGATGGAGACGGGGAGATCAAGAAAGGGGAGGGACGTTTCAGAGATGGTCCATTAGAGAAAAAGATTAGTTAAAACAAATGTAGGTCCCTTGCAGTCAGAAACAGGTGAATTGATCATGAGGAACAAGGACATGGCAGACCAATTGAATAACTACTTTGGTTCTGTCTTCACTAACGAAGACATAAATAATCTGCCGGAAATAGCAGTGGACCGGAGGTCAAATAAGATGGAGGAACTGAGTGAAGCGGTGTTATGTAAATTGAATGGATTAAAGGCCGATAAATCCCCAGGGCCAGATAGGCTGCATGCCAGAGTACTTAAGGAAGTAACCGCAGAAATAGTGGATGCATTAGTGATAATTTTTCAAAACTCTTTAGATTCTGGAGTAGTTCCTGAGGATTGGAGGGTCGCTAATGTAACCCCACTTTTTAAAAAGGGAGGGAGGGAGCAAACGAGGAATTACAGACCAGTTAGTCTAACATCGGTAGTGGGGAAACTGCTAGAGTCAGTTATTAAAGATGGGATAGCAGCACATTTGGAAAGTGGTGAAATCATTGGACAAAGTCAGCATGGATTTATGAAAGGTAAATAATGTCTGACGAATCTTATAGAATTTTTCGAGGATGTAACTAGTAGAGTGGATAAGGGAGAACCAGTGGATGTGTTGTATCTGGACTTTCAGAAGGCTTTCGACAAGGTCTCACATAAGAGATTAGTATACAAACTTAAAGCACATGGTATTGGGGGTTCAGTATTGATGTGGATAGAGAACTGGCTGGCAGACAGGAAGCCAAGAGTAGGAGTAAATGGGTCCTTTTCAGAATGGCAGGCAGTGACTAGTGGGGTGCCGCAAGGCTGGGTGCTGGGACCCCAGCTATTTACTATATAGATTAATGATCTGGATGAGGGAATTGAATGCAACATCTCCAAGTGTGCGGATGACACGAAGCTGGGGGGCAGTGTTAGCTGTGAGGAGGATGCTCGGAGGCTGCAAGGTGACTTGGATAGGTTGGGTGAGTGGGCAAATGCATGGCAGATGCAGTATAATGTGGATAAATGTGAGGTTATCCACTTTGGTGGCAAAAACAGGAAAGTAGACTATTATCTGAATGGTGGTCGATTAGGAAAAGGGGAGATGCAGCACGTCCTGGGTGTCATGGTACACCAGTCATTGAAAGTAGGCATGCAGGTGCAGCAGGCAGTGAAGAAAGCAAATGGTATGTTAGCATTCGTAGCAAAAGGATTTGCGTATAGGAGCAGGGAGGTTCTACTGCAGTTGTACAGGGTCTTGGTGAGACCACACCTGGAGCATTGCGTACAATTTTGGTCTCCTAATCTAAGGAAAGACATTCTTGCCATAGAGGGAGTACAGAGAAGGTTCACCAGACTGATTCCTGGGATGGTAGGACCTTCATATGAAGAAAGACTGGATAGACTCGGCTTGTACTCGCTAGGATTTAGAAGATTGAGGGGGGATCTTATAGAAACGTACAAAATTCTTAAGGGGTTGGACAGGCTAGATGCAGGAAGATTGTTCCCGATGTTGGGGAAGTCCAGAACAAGGGGTCATAGTTTAAGGATAAGGGGGAAGTCTTTTAGGACCGAGATGAGAAAAACATTTTTCACACAGAGAGTGGTGAATCTGTGGAATTCTGTGCCACAGAAGGTAGTTGAGGCCAGTTCATTGGCTATATTTAAGAGGGAGTTAGATGTGGCCCTTGTGGCTAAAGGGATCAGGGGGTATGGAGAGAAGGCAGGTACGGGATACTGAGTTGGATGTTCAGCCATGATCATATTGAATGGCGGTGCAGGATCGAAGGGCTGAATGGCCTACTCCTGCACCTATTTTTTATGTTTCTATGGTCCAAGTGAATTTGAGTGCAGGATGGAAATTGTTGGTGAAGTTGATGAAGTCAATGAGTTATGCATGGGTGCAGGAGGCAGCACCAATGCAGTTGTCAATGTAACGGAGATAGTGTTTGGGGATAGGGCCAGTGTACAGGTCTCCACCACACCATGCCCCCCAATTTCAGGCCCTTTGGCCCACTGGGTCCGTGCTGACCAGCGATCACCCCTTACGCCAGCACTATCCGACATACTGGGGAGAATTTACAATTTACAGAAGTTAATTAAACATACCCGTTAATCATCCGTTCACACTAGTTCCATGTTACCCAACTTTCCCATCCACTCCCTATACACTGGAGGCCGGCCAATTAACCTACAAACCCGCACGTCTTTGGGATGTGGGAGGAAACCGGAGCACCTGGAGGAAACCCACGCGGCCACAGGAAGAATGTGCAAACTCCGCACAGGCAGCACCCGAGGTCTGGATCGAACCCAGGTCTCTGGCGCTGTGAGGCAGCAGTTCTACCCGCTGCACCACTGTGAAGGACTTCCCAAATCTGAAATAATCAGCTTTGTGCGTTGTATGGGATCAATTAAGGAATGCTGATTTTCCATGTCAGGGCGACGCGGTGGAGCGGTGGTTGAGTTGCTGCCTTACAGTACCTGCGTGGGTTTTCTCCGGGTGCTCCGGATTCCTCCCACACTGCAAAGACGTGCAGGTTTGCAGGTTAATTGGGTAGATCTGTACAAGGCAGCGTGATGTACGTAGGCTTCACGTCTGTCAGCAGTTCCTTATCAGTGGCCACCTTGCACTGTGCGGCTCAGAGATAGTGGCCAGGCACCAGGGGAGGGGAGGGGAGGGAGGGTAGCGACTCTACAGGGACAGCTTCTCTGATGCTCCCTCACCAACGCTGAGGGCCTCCCAGACTCGGCTGTGAGTTCACAATCCTCCCCGATCCGCGCTCGGTGGGAGGGTGTGGGGGGGAGGGGAGGACAGTTCAGTGGGAAGGAAAATACAGTACAACAGGAGGAGTGAGGGGAGGGGAGGGGGAGAGGAGGGGAGGGGAGGGGAGGGGGAGGGGAGGGGAGGCAAGGGAAGGGGAGGGGAGGGGAGGGGAGGGGAGGGGGAGGGTGAGGGGAGGGCAGTGCAACAGGGTCCCAGCCCCGTACGTTCTCCCTGGTGTTTTCTCCAGGTACTCCGGTTTCCTCCCACACTCGTTAATTGACCGGTAAAAATTGTAACTTGTCCTTAGTGTGTAGGGTAGTGGAATTGGTGGGACAAACACGATGCAAAGTGAAATTAATCTCCTCTGCCTGCATGTGATCCATGAGGAACTGCAGATGCTGGTTTAAACCAAAGATGCTGGAGTGACTCAGCTGGAGTGACTCAGCTGGAGTGACTCAGCGGGACAGGGAGCATCTCTGGAGAGAAGGAATGGGTGACGTTTCAGGTCAACACCCTTCTTCAGACCAAGTGTCTCGACCTGAAACGTCACCCATTCCTTCTCTTCAGAGATGCTGCCTGTCCCGCTGAGTTACTCCAGCATTGTGTGTCTATCTTTGCCTGTCTAAAAGCCTCTTAAACGCCACTATCGTGTCTGCCTCCACCGCCACCCCTGGCAGCGTTCCACTCACCCACCGGTCTTTGTGTAAAAAACTTGCCCCTCACCTCTCCTTTGAACTTTTTCCCTCTCGTTGTAAACCTCTGCCCCTTTGTCTTTGACATTTAGTGTTTACAGGCCTGTAATGCTGCTGCAAGTATGAAATTCATTGTTCAGTGTCAGTACATAAGACAATTAAACACTCAGTGTAAATGTTCTCCCAGTGACCTGTGTGGGTTTTCTCCAGGTACTCCAGGTTCCTCTCACACTCCAGGTCTGCAGGTTAATTGGCTGTAGTAAAATTGTAGATTGTCCCTGGTGTGTGGGGTAGTGTTAGTGTACGGGGTGCTCGCTGGTCGCCTCCCACACTCCAAATGTACTTAATCTATGAACCAGTGTTGTATAACGTTAGTACCTCTACCAATGTAAAGCACTTTGGCCAACAAGAGTTGTTTTTTAAATCAGCTACAGAAATAATAGTGACTTGACTTGACAAAGACGTGCTCCGGTTTCCTCCCACACTCCAAAGACGTACAAGTTTGGAGGTTAATTGACTTCGGTAAAAATTGTAACAAAAAATTGTCCTTAGTGTGTAGGATAGTGCTAGTGTCCAGGTAGAATTGGTGGGCCTGTTTCGCTATGGCAGGTCAAATGTAAGGGGAAAGTATATAGTTAATGGCAAATCCCTCAACAGCAGTTTAGTTTAGACATACTGCGCAGAATCAGGCCCTTTGGCCCATCGAGTCTGCGCCGACTTCGATCCCCGCACATTAACACTACCCTACACACACTAGATCGATTGATCGATTGATCGATGCAGCATTGTAACAGGCCCTTCAGCCCACGCTGACCATCGATCACCCGTGTACATCATAGAATAATATATATAGTGTTATAACAAGCTTAATATATTATACTATATTATATTTTAGTCTAGTGTACTAAAAATACAAAAGAAATGCTACAAATACTTTCTATGACTGGGCTTATATTCACTGGAATTTAGAAGGATGAGAGGGAATCTTATAGGAACATAACATTCTTAAGGGATCGGACAGGCTAGTTGCAGGGAAAATATTCCTGATTTTGGGGGAGTCCAGAACCAGGGGTCACATACAGTTTAAGAGTAAGGGGTAGGCCATTTAGGACTGAGATGAGGAAAAATGTTTTCACCCAGAGAGTTGTGAATCTGTGGAATTCTCTGCCACAGAAGGCAGTGGAGGCCAATTCACTGGATGGATTCAAGAGAGAGTTCGATGTACCTCCTAGGGCTAAGGGAATCATGGAATTTGTGGAAAGCAGGAACAGGGCTTAAACACAATAGCGGCGTTTAAGAGGCTTTTAGACAAGCAAAGATAGACACACAATGCTGGAGTGCCTCAGCGGGACAGGCAGCATCCCTGAAGAGAAGGAACGGGTGACGTTTCAGGTTGAGACACCTGGTCTGAAGAAGGGTCTCGACCTGAAATGTCACCCATTCCTTCTCTGCAGAGATGTTCCCTGTCTCGCTGAGGCACTCCAGCATTGTGTGTCGATCTTTGGTTTAAACCAGCATCCGCAGTTCCTTATGGATCACGTGCAGGCAGAGGAGATTAGTTTAACTTGGCATCCTGTTCAGCACGGACATTGTGGGCTGAAGGGCCTGTTCCGGTGCTGTACGGGCCTGTGCTCTGTGTTCTGGTGCCTGTTTGTCTGAAGAACGTCAGCTGAAGTGAATCAGATAGGTTGTGAGCAGCTTTAAATGTCAGGCAGAGCCACAGGATCTGGTCTCGAGCCCTGTTACTGCAGCGTGGGTGTAAAGTCCACAATGCTCACAGTGGCTGCTGCCCTTCACATGGGTTCACCTGTCATGTCGATCACCCCAGGTCACAGGTCACTAAGTCCCCCTCCATCTTTATTACTCCAGACACATAACTGCAGACGCTGGAATATAAAGCAAAACACAAAGTGCTGGAGGAATTCAACAGGTCACGGCCGCACGGTGGCGCAGCGGTAGAGTTGCTGCCTCACAGAGTCAGAGACCCGGGTTCGATCCTGACTACGGGTGCTGTCTGTACGGAGTTTGCACGTTCTCCCCATGACCGCGTGGGTTTTCCTTGAAATCTTCGGTTTCCTCCTACACTCCAAAGCCGTACAGGTTTGTAGGTTGTCTCTGAAGAAGGGTCTCGACCCGAAACGTCGCCTATCTCCTTCGCTCCTTAGATGTTGCTGCACCCGCTGAGTTTCTCCAGCTTTTTGCGTAACCCCAGGTTTGTAGGTTAATTGGCTTGCTATAAATGTGAAATTATCCCTAGTGTTGGTGTGTGGGGATTCCTGGTGAGTGCGGACTCGGTGGGCCGGAGGGCATGTTTCCGCGCTGTATCTCTGAAATGAAAACTGAAACTAAATGCCAGGCAGTATCTGTGAAGGGAATGGACGGGTAATGTTTCGGTTCGGGACCCTTCTTCAGACTGATTTTCAGTTTAGTTCAGTTTAGAGATACAGCGTGGAAACAGGCGTGAGTCCGCTCTGCCCAGCGATCCCAGCATCTTACACACACTAGGGACAATTTACAATTATATCAAAGCCTAATAACATACAAACCTGCACGTCTTTGGAGGAAACCGGAGCACCCGGAGAAAACCCACATGGTCACGGGGAGAACGTACAAACTCTGTACAGACAGCACCTGTAGTCAGGATCGAACCCTGGTCTCTGGCGCTGTGAGGAAGCAATTCTACCGCTGCGCCACCGTGATGGAGATGGGGGGGGGGGGGGGATGCTGGATAAGGGAGGCGGAGGCGGGGTAACCTGGGTAACAAGTGATAGGGGGATGCAAGTGGTGGGTTGAGTGAGTGACAAGGTGGAAGTGAAAAGGAGACAAAATGGTTTAAGAAGGAACTGCAGATGCTGGAAAATCGAAGGTCGACAAAAATGCTGGAGAAACTCAGCGGGTGAGGCAGCGTCTGTGGAGTGAAGGAAATAGGCGACGATTCGGGCCGAGACCCCTCTTCAGACAGGAGACAAAAGGGTGGCAGATCAGGAGAGATGGAGTGAAAAGTAAAGCTGAAAGAAGGGATATGGGTAAAAGGGGACAGGGAGAAGGGGAAAGAGGGGGGGATTTGAGGGAAAACTGGGGAATGGGAGATGTATACGGAGGAGGGGGAAGATGGCAAGGGTGGCGGGAGATGTGGGTGTCAGGTGTTAGGGGGAGGAGGCAGGAGATTGGAATTGAGAGTGAGGGACAGATCAGCCATGATTGGATGGCAGAGCAGCCTTGATGGGCTGAATGGCCTAATTCTGCTCCTATCACGCTGTGGGATGGGAGCATGGGAAAGCGGAGCGGGACGGGGGCCAAGATTGAAATTGGAGAATTCAATGTTCATACCATTGGGCAGTAAGCTCCCCAAAGGGGAATATGAGGTGCTGTTCCTCCAGTTTCCGTATGGACTCCCTGACAATGGAGGAGGCCCAGGGCAGAAAGGTCAGGATGGGAAAGGGAGTTTCAAAAGTTTGGAAACCGGGAGATCACGTGGGCCAAATGGGTAGAAGGGGACACGGGGAAATGAGAGGCGGAATCAGCAAAACGACCGCCCAGCCTGTGCTTGGTCTGGCCGATATATCCAGGGGCCCACACCTGGAACAGCGGATACAGTAGATGAGGTTGGATGAGGTGCAGGTTTGTAGGTTAATTGACTTGGTGTTATTGAAAATTGTCCCCAGTGTGTGTAGAGCAGTGGTAATGTGCGGGGGTCGCTGGTCGGTACGGACTCGGTGGGCCGAAGGGCCTGTTTCCGTGCTGTAATTGTTAAGTAAAACTAAAATTAATGGTCACTCTCAATTGTCCCCATGGCAGATGGGGACAACTTAAATATCTTTCTCATAAGCCCATCAATTCCCATTTACGTCTGCTTATAGTTTAGTTTAATTTAATTTAGAGATACAGCACGGAAACAGGCCCTTCGGCCCACCGAGTCCATGCTGACCAGCGATCACTGCACAATAACACTATCCAACACACACTGGAGATAGTCGTTGCAATTACTCCAAACCAATTAGCCTACAAACCTGTACGTCTTTGGAGTGCGGGAGGAAACCGAAGATCTCAGAGGAAACTCGCGCAGGTCACGGTGAGAACGAACAAACTATGTACGGACAGCGCCCGTAGTCGGGATCGAACCGGGGTCTCCGGAGCTGTAAGTGCTGTAAGGCAGCAACTCCACCGCAGCGCCACCGTGCCGCCTATAGTGGGGAGATGGAGAAAAGAGAAAATAAAAAAAAATCCTACTTTTTCTGCACTTCCACTCCCCCCCCCCCCCCCACCCCCACTCTCCCTGCTACAACCAATCTGAAGAAGACTGAATGGAGTCCAAACGTCACCTGTCCATTTTCTCCAGAGATGCAGTCAGGCCATTGAGTTACTCCAGCATTTTGTGTCCATCTTCAGGATTTGCGATGAATGCCAGAGCACTGGAGGGTGTTGTAGAGCAGAGAGCCAGGAGCCAAAGCACATGGTTCCATGGAAGTGGTGACACGGGTAGATGGGGCAGTGCTGAAGGCTTTTGGCACGTTTGCCTTAGGTACAGCTCAACCCCTCCATAAAAAACATCAGTCAACCCGAGAAACAGAGAAACATAGAAATAGGTGCAGGAGGAGGCCATTCGGCCCTTCGAGCCAGCACCGCCATTCATTGTGATCATGGCTGATCATCCCCAGTCAATAACCCGTGCCTGCCTTCTCCCCATATCCCTTGACTCCACTAGCCCCTAGAGCTCTATCTATAGAAACGTAGAAAATAGGTGCAGGTTCATTGCTCAGGGTATCGAGCACAGGGACGTCACGTTACAAGATGGTGGGAAGGCCACATTTAAGGTCGCATGATTTATGGGAGATGGTCTTGGAGGGGAGGATGCTCCTCAAACTGCGGAGCATCCTGGACAATACAGCTCACCCCCTCCATGACACACTGGTCAACCTGAGGAGCACCTTCAGCGACAGACTGGTTCCACCAAGATGCAGCACAGAACGCCACAGGAGATCCTTCTTCCCTGTGGCTATCAAACTGGACAACTCCTCCCCCCTCTGCCGTGGGGTAGACGGAGACTGACTCCCCCCCTCCCCCCCCCCCCCCCCCCAATCTTTGCACATCCCCCAAGCCTTTCCACTCGTCACTTTAAATATGAATACTATGACTGTTGGAGAAGTTTAGAGGGATATGCACCAGGCGTGGAGGAGTGGGACTAGTTTGGATGGGGATTCTTGGTCAGCATGGATATGTGGGCTGAAGGGCCTGTGTCTATGCAGTGTACCTCCATGATTCTGTGACTATTATTCGAAGGCTGGTGGGCAGGTTAAGATCCAGGGTACAATCGATCAGGGTACCAGGGTGGCACGGTGGCGCAGCGGTAGAGTTGCTGCCTCACAGCGCCAGAGACCAGGGTTCCATCCTGACCACGGGTGCTGCCTGTACAGAGTTTGTACGTTTTCCCCGTGACTGCGTGGGTTTTCTCAGAGATCTTCGGTTCCCTCCCACACTACAAAGGCGTACAGGTTTGTAGGTTAACAGGCTTGGTGTATGCGTAAACTGTCCCTAGTGTGTGTAGGCTAGCGTTAGTGTGCGGGGATCACTGGTTGGTATGGACTTAATGGGCCGAAGGGCCTGTTTCCGTGCTGTATCTCTGAACTAAACTAAACCAGGGTACCTCTCGGTCTCCGTTGTGTCTGGAGGAGTGGGGGTGAGAGTTGACGTGGAAATGTGTACATGGACGGAGCAGATTTGGAGAGATCTGGTCTAGGGGTAGGTGAGTGTGCTATCCAATTAGCAAAAGGTCTCTACATGATTGCAGTCAAGCCGTCTGCAATGCAAAGGTACAGGATATAGTGAATAACTGAAGATGGGTCCCCACCCGAAACGTCACCCATTCTTTCTCTGAGATGCTGCCTGTCCCGCTGAGCTACGCCTGCATTTTGTGTCTTTGGTTTAAACCAGCAGCTGCAGTCCCTTCCTACATATTTAGTGAATATTTAGTGCAAGATAAAGTCCGATTAAACACAGTCCAAGGTGTCTTCGATGAGGTAGATGAGGTAGGGGAGTGGGGAGGGGAGGAGAGGGGTGAGGAGGGGAGAGGTGAGGAGTGGAGGGGAGGAGAGTGGTGGGGGTTGAGGAGGGAAGGGGAGAAGTGGGGAGGGGTGAGGAGGAGAGGGAAGGGGAGGAGTGGGGAAGGGAGGAAGGTGCGGAGGAGAGGGGTGAGGAGGGGAGGGGTGGGGTGAGGAGGGGAGGGGTGGGGTTGGGGAGGGGTGGGGTTGAGGAGCGAAGGGGGAGAGGGGAGGGGTGGGGTGAGGAGTGGGGAGGGGAGGAGTGGGGAGGGGAGGAGAGAGATGAGGAGAGAGAGGGGTGGGGGGTTGAGGAGGGAAGGTGAGGAGGAGAGGGTTGAGGAGGGGAGGAGTGGAGTGGGAAGGGTAGGGGTGAGGAGGAGAGAGGTGAGGAGGAGGGGAGGAGAGAGGTGGGGAGAAGAGGGGTGGGGTGAGGAGGGGAGAGGAATGGGGAGGGGTGAGGAGTGGGGAAGGGAGGAGAGGGGTGGGGAGGGGTTGGGAGGGGTAGGGGGAGGAGAGGGATGAGAAGATCCCTCCCTCCGTGTGTACGTGTGACGCTAGATGCCAGCATCACACAGGGATCTGCCGGCAGCGACTGATGTGGAAAGGTAGCGTCGCCCTCACCCCCTCCATCCCATTGTGTGTGTGTGTGTGTGTGTGTGTGTGGCCCGCCGCCCCCTCCCTCTCCCCCTATTCCTGTCTCCATCTCTCTCCCTCCCCGTCTCTCCGTGCCTCCTTCTCCATCCCGGCCGTGTGAGTGTATCAGTGTGAGTGTCTCCTGCACCCGGCCGCGGCTCCCGGCTCCTCCTGCCCGTTGTTCAGCCCAACGGAACGGGTTTCTTATTGTTCCTGTTTTGATGCGCTCATCCCCTCTCATCCCTCCTCATCCCTCATCCCCCCCCCCTTCTCCCCACCCTCCCCCTCATCCCTCATCCCCCTCATCCCCCATCCCCACCCTCCCCCTCATCCCACCCCAGGGCTGGGCCGTGGACCCGCTGCCTCAACCCCGCCCTGTCCACCCGTCCCCGGCCCCATCCCGTCTCCCTTTCTCTGTCTCCATCTTTCATCTTCCAGTCTCTCCCTCCCTGTGTCTCTCTCTCTCTCACCTCCATTATCCCACCAACCCCCCATCTCCAACCCCCATATCTCCCCGTATCTCTCCCCTCCTGTATCTCAAACTCCCCCGTCTCCCTTCCTGTCCCTCATCTCTCCCCCTCCAAATATCTCCCCCCTCGTCTCTCACACCCGCCCTCTCTCACACCTCCCTCTCATCTCTCCCCTCCCCCCCCCCCCCCCCGTCTCTCATCCCCATATCTCACCACCTCACCTCTCTCACCCCGACCCCCGTCTCTCACCCCCCCATCTCTCAACCCCCCATCTCTCACCCCCTCCCCTCTCTCTCACCCCCCGTCTCTCACCCCCCCCGTCTCTCACCCCCCCGTCTCTCACCCCCTCCCCTCTCTCTCACCCCCCCGTCTCTCACCCCTTCCCCTCTCTCTCACCCCGTCTCTCTCACCCCCTCCCCTCTCTCTCACCCCCCCCCCCCCTCCGTCTCTCACCCCCACCCCCGGTTTCTCACCGCCCCATCTCTCACCCCCCTGTCTGTCACACCCCCATCTCTCAACACCCCCCCCCCCACCGGTCTCTCCTCCCCCCCCCCCCCGCCCCCGCTCCCACCCGTATCCCACACCTATTTCTCACTATATAAGGTATACAATGTGTCTCGTTGTATGTCTCACTCCCGTATCTCGTCCCACATCCCTGACTCTCCATGTCTGACCAGCCCCCCCCCCCCCCCCGGGCAAGTCAAGTGGGGTTTGTGGACGTGTGCGGTGAGATTCGGTGATGTCCGGGTGCAATGACCCTGTACCTCACCCTCCCTGCATCACAGCCACCTCGACCCGGACAACACACAGAATGTAATTGGCACATAAAGTTGATTTCTAAAAGAAAGAAGAATGTCCCAAAAACACCCAAGGGATTCGTGCAAAACAGAATTGGAGGATAGTGCAAGAGATGGTGCGTGGCGTTCCGTTGCTGAGGTGGGATTAGGGTTGTGGGGGTCGGGTCAAGGACCTGATGGTTTAAGTAGGAAAGTAGCTGTTCCTCAACCTGGTGGTGTTGGCCTTCAGGCTCCTGTACCTCCTGCCCGACGCACAGCCCGGATGGTGCGGATGCGTTATGATAGCTCACGTTCACAGGTTATAGGAGTCGAATTAGGCCATTCGGCCCATCGTGTTTCCTCCACCATTCTATCATGGTTGATCTCTGCCTCCTAATCCCATTTACCTGCCTTCTCCACATCCTTGACACCCGTTCTAATCAAGAATTTGTCTCTGTCTGCCTTAAAGCTCTCCACTGACTTGGCCTCCACAGCCCTCTGTGGCAATGTCACCACCTCACGACTAAAGAAGTCCCTCCTCACCTCCTTTCTAAAAGAGCGCCCTGGTTACTCAAATTTCACTGTACCCTTAATTGGTACATGTGACAATTAAATTAAATAGTGGAGTCAGGGGGATATGGGGAGAAGGCAGGAACGGGGTACTGATTGGGGATAATCAGCCATGATCACATTGTTGAATGGCGTTGCTGGCTCGAAGGGCCGAATGGCCTACTCCTGCACCTATTGTCTATTGTCTATTGTCTAAATCTTGAATTTAATTCTGAGACGGCGACCTCTGGTCCTAGACGCTCCCACCAGTGGAAACATCCTCTCCACATCCACTCTATCCCTGCCTTTCTCTATAGATGCCGTCACCTAGAGCCAGCGCCCGTTGTAAATGCTTTCGATGGAGGGGAGGGCTGAGCTGGTGATGGACCGGGCTGAACCAGCTCTCACCTCCCCCGCCCACATGTGTATAAAACTATCAGAGGCATGGATAGAGTTCAGTTTAGTTTATTGTAACGTGTACCGAGGTACAGTGAAAAGCCTTTGCTGCTTGCTATCAGCGGAAAGACCATACATGATTACAAGTGAGCCATTTGCAGTGTATAGTAAGAAATGTCACTGTCAATAGACAATAGGTGCAGGAGTAGGCCATTCGGCCCTTCAAGCCAGCACCGCCATTCAATATGATCATGGCCCCCTCACCTCCCACAGTTCACTCCCCCCTCTCCTCTCTCCCCCACACCACCCCTCTCCCACACCCCCCCTCCCCCACACCCCCACTCACCCTCCCCCAACCCCCCCTCTCCCACTCCCCCTCTCCCACCCCCCCTCTCCCACACACCCCCTCCCCCACACCCTCACTCATCCTCTCCCAACCCCCCCACTCCCACCCCCCCCTCCCCCACACCCCCTCCCCCACACCCCCCACTCCCTCCCACCCCCCGTCTCCCACCCCCCGTCTCCCACCCCCCTCTCCCACACACCCACCCCCACACCCCCACTCACCCTCTCCTAACCCCTCCACTCCCACACACCCCCCACTCCCACACCCCCTCTCCCACCCCCCCTCTCCCACACCCCCTCTCCCACCCCCCTCTCCCACCCCCCAGCCCCCACCTCTCCCACACACCCCCTCTCCCACCCCCCCCTCTCCCACACACCCCCTATCCCAAACCCCCTCTCCCACACCCCCTCTCCCACTCCCTTGCCCACACCCCACTCTCCCCTCACCCACTTCCCCCTCTCATACCTCCCCCTATCCCACACTTCCACTTCCCCCTTACCCCTCCCACCCCTCTCCTCTTTCCCCTCCCATTCCCCTTCTCTCTTCATACCCACTCTCCCCTCGCCCACATTCTCCCACCCCCCCCCCCCCCCCCATCTCCCACATCCCTCTCTCCCACCACCCCCTCTCCCAGGGCCATGTGTTAAGTTTAAAGGTTGGCCAGTTGTTCAGCAGCTGCAAGAAACCTTGGTTCGGTCACTTTGGACCGTTGTGTGTGGGCCTGATTGCCACAGTGTGGGGCGTGGAGGGTTGGGAGAGAGTGCAGAAGAGTTTCACCAGGGTTTTGTCCAGATTAGAGGGTGTTTGCTATGGAACAAAATTGGATTCTTTTCTCTGGAGCTTGAGAGGTTGATTGGAGATCTGATCGACTGAGGTTTACAGACACAAGATCACAAAATTATGAGTGGCGTAGCTTGACGGTCAGAACCTTTTTCCCAGAGTGGAAATGTCAAATATTTGGGGATATACGTTTATGGTGCGAGGGGTAATGTTTAAAGATGTGTGGGGCAGGTTTATTTTACATAGGGCGATGGGTGCCTGGAATGGACTGCCAGGGGTGATGGTGGAGGCAATTTAAATAGCACGCAAACACCACACAGACAGCACCCGAGGTCAGGATCGAACCCGGGTCTCCGGCGCTGTGAGGCAGCGGCTCTACCCGCTGCACCAGTCTATATGTTCTATTGCCGTTTCTGGGATCCTGCAGTGTACACGAGGCAACTTCCTACGGTGGCGCAGCGGTAGAGTTGCTGTCTGTCGACCAGGTTCGATCCTGACGACGGGCGCTGCCTGTACGGAGTTTGTACGTTCTCCCCGTGACCTGCGTGGCTTTTCTCCAGGCGCTCCGGTTTCCCTCCCACACTCCAAAGACGCACAGGATTGTCGGCTAACTGGCTGCACTAACATTGTAAATCGTCCCCAGTGTGTGTGGGATGGTGCTTGCGTGCAGGGATTGCTGGTCGGCGCGGACTGCAGGGCCTGTTTCCGTGACGTATCTCTAAACTAAACATTGCAGCGGCAGAGTCATAGAGCACAACTTGTCCATGCAGTCCAATCTAGGGTAGTCCCATTCTGCCAGGTCTGACCTGTCTCCCATTATATAACAACAGGCACAATCCAGGTATCCTGTGGGGACTCACTGCTGGAGATTTGTGGAGGTGTTGTGGACATGCAAAGCTTGCTGCAACTGTCAACAAATGGCAGGGACAAGGCTTCCAAAGGTCGCGGTCGGCACGGATGAGTTCATATTCTAGGAGGAGCATTAGGCCATTTGGCCCATCGAGTCTACTCCGCCATACCATCGTGACCTATCTCAACCCCATTCTCCTGCCTCCTCCCCATCGCCTCTGAAACCTGTACCAAGCAAGAATCTGTCAATCTCCGCTTTAAAAATATCCATTGACTTGGCGTCCATAGCCGTCTGTGGCAAAGAATTCCACAGATTCACCACCTATAGCTTGGAGATACAGCATGCACACAGGCCCTTTGGCCCACCGAGGCCAAGCTGGCCAGCGATCACCCCATACAACACATCTAGCACTGTCCAACACATACTAGGGACAAGTAGCAAATTTTACCGCAGCTAATTAACCCACAAACCTGCACGTCTTTGGAGTGTGGGAGGAAACCAGGGCTCCCGGAGAAAACCCACGCAGTCACGGGGAGAACATCCAAACTCCGTACAGACAGCACCCGGGTCTCTGGCGTGTGAGGCAGCAACTCTACCGCTGCGCCACCGTGCTGTATGAATCTGTGGGTTTTCTCCGGGTGCCCTGGTTACCTCCCACATCCCACAGGTTGTCATGGTAACTGCCTCCACCACCCGGCCCTTGCAGCATGTCCCAGGCACCCACCACCCTCTGTGTAAAACACTTGCCCTGCATGCCTCCTTTAAAGCCCCAGCCTGTGTGGTATAAGGGGAGGGGGTTCAGAGTTGGGGGGGAAGTTTAGAGGGATACCCACAAGTTTAGAGGGATATGGACCAAGTGAGGCAGGTAGGACTAGTGTAGCTGGGACATGTTGGCCAGTGTGGGCAAGTTGGGCTGAAGGGCCTGTTTCCACGGTATCACTCTTTGACTGTCTGTACTGTACATCACTACTTGGCCAATGGCGGGAGGCAGGGGGGGGTAACGGGTCTGCTTATTGCTTGTTGGAAAATAACAATTACAGACTGTTGTGGAAATCGTGGGTTTATATCTGAGTGTGTGAGTGAGTGTGCGTGTGAGAGTGTGTGCATCTGAGTGTGTGTGAGTGTGTATGTGAGTGTGTTAGTGTACGTGAGTGTGAGTGAGTGAGTGTGTGTGTGAGTGTATCTGAGTGTGTGTATGTGAGTACATGAGTGTGTATCTGAGTATGTATCTGAGTGTGTGTGTGTGTGTGGTGTGTGTGTGAGTGTGGTGTGTGAGTGTGTGGGTGAGTGTGAGTGTGGTGAGTGTGAGTGTGTGTGTGGGGTGTGTGTGTGTGTGGTGTGTGAGTGTGTGTGTGTGTGTGTATGTATGAGTGTGTATGTATGAGTGTGAGTGTGTGTGTGTGTGTGTGTGTTAGTGTGTGTGTATCTGAGTGTGTGTATGTGAGTACGTGAGTGTGTATCTGACTATGTTTCTGAGTGTGTGTGTGAGTGTGTATGTATGAGTGTGTATGTGTGAGTGTGTGTGTGAGTGTGTGGTGTATGAGTGTGAGTGTGAGTGTGTATGTGTGAGTGTGTGTGTGTGTGTGTGTGTGTGTGAGTGTGTGAGTGTGAGTGTGAGTGTGAGTGTGTATGTATGAGTGTGTATGTATGAGTGTGAGTGTGTGGTGTATGAGTGTGAGTGTGAGTGTGAGTGTGAGTGTGAGCTCTCTGCCTTCCAACGTGTGCAGCCCGGTGGCGCAGCGGTAGAGTTGCTGCTCACAGCGCCACAGACCCGGGTTCGACCCTGACTACAGGTGCTGTTAAGCTCCAGCATGTTATGTCGATCTCCGGTTTAAACCAGCATCTGCAGTCCCTTCCCACACACGCCGTTTAGTCTCGTTTGGAGATACAGCACGGAAACAGGCCATTCGGCCCAGATGTGGGTCTCGACCCGAAACGTCGCCCATTCCTTCCCTCCAGAGCTGCTGATGCCGCCTGTCTGTCCCGCTGAGTTACCCCAGCATTGCTGTGTCTATCTGAACCCAAACTGCGTGTCATTCATTGCTTTAAGTGTGCAGCGACTGGTTTAATTCCGCCAGTGTGTGACGGGGATGTTTGCCGACTGAGCTCAACGCCGGCCAAGCAAGATGATCGCTTCCCTCTCGCTTGGTTAAAGTGGTGCCGGCGACGCGCCCTGTCTGCCTGTCTGTCTGTCTCTGTCTGTCTGTCTGTCTGTCTCTGTAACACAGACACACACAGCGCACCAGCGAGGCTGCACAGAGGCCGAGACGCCGCCGATCTCTCCCCCCCCGTCTGCAATTCACCGGGACAGGGATAAGCGGGACAGGGGGGCGACCGGGACCACGGGCGGTGGACGGGGGGAGAGGACACCAGACCAGACCAGACGCAAAAACAACCACAGCGGGAGATTTCGCCTTGCACAGGTTTCTCGGGCAGTGTGGGTTAAAGTGGTTCTCCCCCCGGGGCCGGGGAGGCTGTGACAGCTGTCTCCTCTGCAGACGGATCTGTTCTGAGGCACGGTGCTGAATTTGATGTGTTTCAGCGAGCGGCACAATGCAGTCCCACGGGAACCAGGGCGGGCGGAGCGGTGAGCGGCTTCTCTCAGCCTCGCCCAGCACATTGTTCTCCGGGGCTTGCTCGCCCCTACCTACCAACCCCCCCTCCCTCCCCCCCCCCACCCACCCACCCCTTCCCCTCTCTCCCTCCCCCCACCCCACTCCCCACCCCCTTCCTTCTCCCCCTCTCCTTCCCCCACCCCCTCTACCCTCTCTTCTCCCCCTCTCCTTCCCCCCACCCCTTCCCCTCTCTCCCCCCTTCCCCTCTCTCCCTCCGCCAACCACCCTCTCCCTTCTCCCCCTCTCCTTCCCCCCACTCCTTCCCCTCCCTCTCCCCTCCCCTCTCTCCCCTCCCTCTCCTCCCTCTCCTCTCTCTCTCACCCCCCTCTCTCTCCCCCCCCCCCCCCCCATCCCCTCTCCCCTCTCCCCCCTGGACGCTGGGATAGCCCGACCCAGACGTCACCCGGCCACTCCCTCCAGAGATGCTGCCTGACCCGCTGAGTTACTCGGGCGCTTGTGTTCACTGCAAGATTGCAGTGTGTGCAGTTCCTTGTGTCTCCATTTTACCGGCCCACAGCCACGTTAGCGGCAGCGGGGCTGTGGTTCCCTCAGTGACAGTGCAGGCAGGCAGGCAGGCAGGCTGCCGTTACAACGCCAAGGGAACGAACCTCCCTCCATCCACACAGATCGGGTAGATGCACAGAGTCTCTTTCCCAGAGTAGGTGAATCGAGGACCAGAAGGCCAGGTTGAAGGTGAAGGGGGAATTATTTATTGGGAATCTGAGGGGTAACGTTTTCACACAAAGGGGGGTGGGTGTATGGAACGAGCTGCCAGAGGAGGTGGTTGAGGCAGGGACTATCCCAACGTTTAAGAAACAGTTGGACAGGTACATGGATAGGGCAGGTTTGGAGGGGTATGGACCAAATGCGGGCAGGTGGGACTAGTGTGGCTGGGACATGTTGGCAGGTATGGGCATTGTGGGCCGAAGGGCCTGTTTCCACGCTGTATCACTCTATGGCTCAAATCAAAGTGGCTGATTAGTCTTTGGATATAAAGGGCTGGGACACAGAGGGGAAGAAACTGCACTGACACACTCCAAAACTGGAGATTGTGTAGATAAAGAAGACTGTGGAAGGATATGGAGGGACATAGATAAGATGAAGATGAAATTTAACGCAGACAGTGACAAGGAAATGCGCTTTGCGACGTCTGATGGAGACAGAACATGTCCAGCAAATTGGAGACACATGGAACTGCAGATGCTGGAATTGTGAGCAAAGTGCTGGAGGAACTCGGTGGGTCAGGCAGCATCTGTCGAGGGAAATGAATAGGAGACATTTCGGGTCAATGTTTCCAATAGTGGGAGAGTCTAGGACCAGAGGTCATAGCCTCAGAATTAAAGGATGTACCTTTCGGAAGGAGTTGAGGAATAATTTGTGTAGTTAGAGCAGGGGTGGGAAACCTTGTTCTGCCTAGGGGCCGGGACGCGTGTCTGTGAGTGGATGGTGGGCCACATCTATCATGTGTGCACATGGATCCCGTCCCGGATGGCAGGCATCAAATCACGTGTTCACAGAAGCTAGACAAAACTGCTGGAGAAACTCAGCGGGTGAGGCAGCCTCATGCAACCCTTGCACGTCTCACCCGCTGAGTTTCTCCAGCATTTTTGTCTACCTTCGCTTTTTCCAGCATCTGCAGTTCTTTCTTAAACGTGTTCGCAGAAGGTGCGCGGCCGTGCCGGCGGCTTTGCGCAGGATGCGGTACCGCCAGAGCTCGGCCACGCTCAGGGCGGGCCGCATGATTACGGGTTATGGGCCGCATGCGGCCCGGGGGCTGTAGGTTGCCGACCCCCTGAGCTAGAGAGTGGTGAATCTGGAATTCACTGCAACAGAAGGCTGGGGAGGCCAAGTCAGTGGATATTTTTAAGACTGAGATAGACAGATTCTTGATTAGTACGGGTGCCAGGGGTTATAGGAAGGCAGGAGAATGGGGTTGGAAGGGAGAGATAGATCAGCCATGATTGAATGGTGGCTTAGACTTGATGGGCCGAATGGCCTAATTCCACTCCTAGAACCCATGGGCTTATGAAACCCTTCTTCGAAGTTATTACAAGAGGGTGGGGGTGGGACAAGGCCTGGCGAGTGATAGGTGGATGCAGGAGAGGGAGGCTTCATGGGTAGATGGGTGGAGTAAGTGACAAAGGCTGGATATGAAAAGAAGACAATCGGGTGTCAGGTAAGAGGAGGAGGAGGGAATTGTAAAGCCGGAGGGAGGGGAGAGGAAATTGAGGGGCTCGGGGATGGTAGACCAGTGGGCAAAGGAGGGGGTAGGTTAGGGGTTAGGATGGGGTTAGGAGGGAGAGACAGATCAGCCACGTTTGAGTGGCGGAGTAGACTTGATGGGCCGAATGGCCTAATTCTGCTCCGATCACTTCTGAACTTATGCGAGGAGCAGGGTGATGGGTAATGGGGAAATAGTGGGAGAAATACATGGGGGTGGGGGTAGGGTGTACATGGAACCTTGAGATGCATGTCCACAACTTCCCATGAGAATGGTGGCACAGGTGGAACAGGTGGTCATTTGCTGTGCTTGCCTTCATAGACTGAGGCATTAAGAGATGGATTGCCATGTTGTAATTGTACGAAAACATTGGTTAGACTGCACTTGCAATATTGTGTTCAGTCTAAATTAGTGTAGAGATACAGTATTGAAACAGGCCCTTCGGCCCACCTTGTCCGCGCCGACCTTCGACCGCCCGTTCACACTAGTTCCGTACTATCCCACTTCCTCATCCACTCCCTGCACACTGGGGGGATATTTACAGCGGGCCGATTAACCGACAAACCCGCACACCTTTGTGATGTGGGAGGGGAACCGGCGCACCCGGAGGAAACCCACGCAGTCACAGGGAGAACGTGCAAACTCCACGCAGACGGTGCCCGAGGTCAGGATGGAACCCGGGTCTGTGGCACTGTGAGGCAGCGGCTCCCAGAAGACATTTTGACAGGCACATGGATAGGAAATTTTCCGTTCAGTTGAGCTTATTGTCACGTGTACCGACGTACGGTGAAAAGCTTTTGTTGCGCGCTGTCCTGTCAGTGGAAAGACAATACGTGATTACAGTAAAGTCACCGCACTATAGGGATGATGTGGCAGCGATGGAGGGCGGGCAGAGGAGATTCACCAGGTGGGTGTCCCCGCATTGAAGGGCTGTACCTACAGCGGGCCAATGTCGATGGGCTTTCCTTTGAAAGAATGACTGGATGATTGATACTATATAATCACATGTGACGTGTCACAGTGAAAATCTTTGTTTTGCGCACCATACACAGGGTATGCAAGGACTCACCACCTAGCAGGCACCTACACAGTGGTCAAAGTACTCCCCGATGGTCCCAGTGTAGGAAGGAACTGCAGATGCAGGTTTAAACCCGAGGATGGACACAAAATGCCGGAGTGACTCAGCGGGACAGGCAGCATCTCCGGAGAGAAAGAATGGGTGACGTTTCGGGTTAAGGGGTCGAGAACCTGTTTCATTGAAGAAGGGTCTCGACTCAAAATGTCACCCATTCGTTCCCTGGATGCTGCCTGCCCCACTGAGTTACTCCAGCATTTTGTATCTATCCTCAATGGTCCCTCCGTGTTTTCTCAGCCCCCCCCCCCCCCCACCGCTCCCTCCCCCTCCCGCTCCGTCCCCCCCCTCCCCCCCCCCCCACACTCCACGCCAGGTTCCTCTTTGTTCTTGAGTTAAAGTTGTGAAGGTGTGACAATAAATGTCGTGGGATTCAGTCTGCCACCATCTTGTTTCTTTGAAGGTTTGGAAGAGGATCGGAAGTTGGTGTCTGGGATGTCGGAGGTGGCGCAGGAGTCGAAGGTCAAGCCGGCGGTGCCCATGAAGCCGTCGGCCATGGGCTCCCAGCTGCTGGGCTACGTGGGTATCGACACCATCATCGAGCAGATGCGTCGCAAGACCATGAAGACCGGCTTCGACTTCAACATCATGGTCGTGGGTAAGGGTTGCCGGCTTGATTACCGCGGCACGCCGCCCTGTGGTCGCCGATGGAACCGCGGGCAGCTGAGGGAACGATGGTCAAACCGCAGATGGCGTGGGGCGAGCTGATAACAGGACGTTCATTTAGGAAGGATTTGAGGAATTTATTTAGTCAGAGGGTGGTGAATCTGTGGAATTCATTGCCATGGTCGTGCAGCGGTAGAGTTGCTGCCTCACAGCGATAGAGACCCGGGCTTGTTCCTGATTATGGGTGCTGTCTGTACGGAGTCTGTACGCTCTCTCAGTGATCTGTGTTTGTTCTCACCAGGACCTCGGTTTCTTTCCACGCTCCAAAGACGTACAGGTTTGTAGGCTAACTGGCTTGGTAAAATTGTAAATTGTCCCTAGTGTGTGTAGGATAGGGTTAGTGTTCAGGGGTCGCTGGTCGGCGCGGACTTGGTGGGCCGAAGGGCCTGTTTCCGTGCTGCATCTCTAAACTAAACTAGACAACTAGACAGTGGAGGGGTGTTTTGAAGGCGGACATTTATAGATTCTTGATTAGTACGGACGTCAGTGGTTATGGGGAGATCGCAGGAGAATGGGGTTGGACGGGAGATTTAGATCAGCCTTGATTGAATGGCGGAGTAGACTTGATGGGCTGAATGGCCTAATTCTGAACATGAGATGCCGTGGTCACCTTGGAATGCAGCTGGAGCTGAATATTTCCAGGACCAAGGGGAAAGGGCAGAGCAATGGGAATAACTGGGAAACCCTGATGCTCGAGGGTACACAAAAAGCTGGAGAAACTCAGCGGGTGCAGCAGCATCTAAGGAGCGAAGGAGATAGGTGACGTTTCGGGTCGAGACCCTTCTTCAGACTGGTCAGGGATCAGGGAAACGAGAGATATAGACGGTGATGTGGAGAGATAAAGAACAATGAATGAAAGATATGCAAAAAAGTATCGATGATAAAGGAAACAGGCCATTGTAAGCTGTTTGTAGTGTGAAAATGAGAAGCTAGTGCGACTGGGGTGGGGGAGAGATAGAGAGAGAGGGAATGCCAGGGCCCGAGGGCTGAGGGAGAGGTGGGAAGGGGAGGAGACAGCCAGGGTTAACAGAATTGAGAAAATTCAATGTTTAAGCCCAGAGGATGCAGACTCCCCAAGCGGAATATGAGGTGCTGTTCCTCCAACTTGCGGTGTTGCTCACTCTGGCCGTGGAGGAGGCCCAGGACCGAGAGGTCGGATACGGAATGGGAGGGGGAGTTGAAGTGCTGAGCCACCGGGAGGTCGGGTTGGTTATTGCGGACCGAGCGGAGGTGTTCGGCGAAACGATCGTCAAGCCTCCGCTTGGTCTCACCGATATAGATCAGCTGGCATCTGGAGCAACGGATGCAGTAGATGAGGTTGGAGGAGGTGCAGGTGAACCTCTGTCAGACCTGGAAGGACGGCTTGGGTCCCTGAAAGGAGTGGAGGGGGGAGGTGAAGGGACAAGTGTAGCATCTCTTGCGGTTGCAAGGGAAAGTGCCCGGGGAAGGGGTGGAGCGGGAGGGAAGGGAAGAATTGACGAGGGAGTTGCGGAGGGAGCGGTCTTTGCGGAAGGCAGACGGGGGGGGAGATGGGAAGATGTGGCGAGTGGAGGGGTCACGTTGGAGGTGGCAAAATTGGCGGAGGACTATCAGTTGTATGCGCCGGCTGGTGGGGTGAAAGGTGAGGACCAGGGGGACTCGGCCCTTGTTGTGAGTGGGGGAATGGGGAGAGAGGGCAGTGTTGCGGGGTATGGAGGAGACCCTGGTGCGAGCCTCATCTATAGTATGGGAGGGGAATCCCCATTCTCTGAAGAATGAGGACATTTGTGATGACCTGGTGTGGAACACGTCATCCTGGGAGCAGATGCGGCGTAGACGGAGGAATTGGGAATAGGGGATGGAGTCCTTACAGGAAGCAGGGTGGGAGGAAGAGTAGTCCAGGTAGCTGTGGGAGTCAGTTGGTTTGTAGTGGATGTCGGTCAGGAGTGTGTCACCTGCAATAGAGATGGTGAGGTCAAGGAATGGTAGGGAAATGTCGGAAATGGTCCAAGTGTATTTGAGTGCCGGATGGAAGTTGGTGGTGAAATGGATGAAGTCAGTCAGTTGTGTGTGGGTGCAGGAGGTGACACCAAAGCAGTCGTCGATGTAACGGAGGTAGAGGTCGGGGGTGGGGCCCTGGTACGCCGAGAACAAGGATTGTTCGACGTACCCGACAAAGAGGCAGGCGTAGCTAGGGCCCATGCGTGTGCCCATAGCTACGCCTTGTGTTTGGAGGAAATGGGAGGAGTCAAAAGAGAAGTTATTGAGCGCGAGGACCAACTCCGCTAGGCGGAGGAGGGTGTCAGTGGACGGGTATGGGTTGCTCCTCTGGTCGAGGAAGAACCGGAGGGCTTTGAGACCATCCTGGTGGGGGATGCAGGTGTATAGTGACTGGACGTCCATGATGAAGATGAGAGGATGGGGGCCTGGAGAATGGAATGCGTGGAGCCGACGGAGAGTGTCTGAGGTGTCTTGAACATAGGTGGGGAGGGATTTAACAAAGGGGGATAGGATGGAGTCAAGGTATGTGGAAATGTGTTCGGTGGGGCACGAACAGGCAGAGACAATGGGTCTGCCGGGGCAGTCGGGTTTGTGGATTTTGGGGAGAAGGTAAAATCGGGCCGTGCGGGGCTGGGAAACGATGAGGTTGGAGGCTCGAGGGGGTAGGGAGCCGGAGTTGATGAAGTCGGTTATGGTGCTCGAGATGGTGGCCTGGTGCTCGTCAGTGGGGTCATGGTCCAGGGGTAAGTAGGAGGAGGTGTCCGAGAGTTGGCGCGTGGCCTCCGCTTTATTTAGTCAGAGGGTGGTGAATCTGTGGAATTCATGCTCTGTGGAACTCTGATGCTCAGTGGGTTAAATGCTGCATGTATTGTATGGGCATTGGCTTATTATTGTCACGTGTACCGAGATACAGTGAAATGCTTGTGTTTTGCATGCTCTCCGGCCAAATTAGATATTACGACACGAGGACAATCACGCCCAAAGCAAGTAGAGTCATGGAGTGATAGTGTGGAAACATCCCTTTACCCAACCTGCCCACACCGGCCAACATGGCCCATCTACACTAGCCCCACCTGCCTGCGCTTGGCCCATATCCCTCCAGATCCGTCCTATCCATGTACCTGTCTAAACACATAGAAACATAGAAAATAGGTGCAGGAGCACGCCATTCGGCCCTTCGAGCCAGCACCATTTAATATGATTATGGCTTCCTGGAACTGTTGTCTCCCCATATCCCTAGATCCCATTAGCCCTAACAGCTATATCTAACCCTCTCTTGAATACTTCCAGTGGATTGGCCTGTGGCAAAGAATTCCACTCATCTCAGTCCTAAATGGCCTATCCCTTATTCTTAAACAGTGTGACCGCTGGTTCGTTACACCCCCAAGAGCGGGAACTTTTTTCCTGTATCTACCTTGTTCAATCCCGTAAGAATTCTTAAGATCCCCTCTCATCCTTCTAAATTCCAGTGAATATAAGCCCAGCTGATCCATTCTTTAGCCTAATTGTCACTTAAACGTTGCCATAGTCCCTGCCTCAGCGTACAAGTGCAACAGGTAGAGTATGGGGGAAAATAGCTGGGTGTAGAATGCAGTTTTGCACATCGTGACGTTATAGTTCCAGAGAATATGCTCAATGCCAGCAATGAGGTTGGAAGGACTGTAACTTAGCTTCTGGAAGGAATCTTCAGTAACGAGGGATAACAGAGGGGAAGAAGCTGTTCCTTTGGTGGTACATATTCAACGTTTTGTATCTTCTGTCTGACGGGAGAATGGAACGGCTGGGCGTGGAATTTAGATGGATGAGAGGGAATCTTATTGAAGCATATAAGACTATTAAGGGTTTGGACACGCTAGACGCAGGAAACATGGTCCCGATGTTGGGGGAGTCCAGAACCAGGGGCCACAGTTTAAGAATAAGGGGTTAGCCATTTAGAATGGAGACGAGGAAACACTTTTTCACACAGAGAGTTGTGAGTCTGTGGAATTCTCTGCCTCAGAGGGTGGTGGAGGCCGGTTCTCTGGATACATTCAAGAGAGAGCTAGATAGGGCTCTTAAAGATAGCGGAGTCAGGGGATATGGGGAGAAGGCAGGAACGGGGTACTGATTGGGGATGATCACCCATGATCACATTGAATGGCGGTGGTGGCTCGCAGGGCCGAATGGCCTACTCCTGCACCTGTTGTCTATTGGCAGTGGGGGGAGGTGGGAATGACCAGGGGCGACGTGTCCCGACTATTTAGGCTGCTTTTAGAAGTTTGACGTCCGAGTGGAAGGAGGTGTAGCCGAGTTTGTGCATCGCTCATCTAGATCCAGGGATGAACTGGGCCTGTTCGGGGGGGGGGGAGGAGGGTGGGGGGTAATTTCAGGTTGGATGGCCTTATTCCGACCATGCAGGAGATCATCAAAGCGGAAAACCCTCAGGATAATCTAGTGAGGGCTGCAAGTGATAGGGGCACCTCATGAGTGGTCATTCGAGGAGTCCTTCATTTAAGAGTCGCGGTGCTGGAGGAGTCATTGACGTCATCTAGGGAGGCAGGGTGGCACAGGTGTAGAGTTGCTGCCTCAGTGTCAGAGACCCGGGTTCCATCCTGACTACGGGCGCAGTCTTTGTGGAGCTTGAACGTTCTTCCCGTGCCCGCGCGGGTTTTCTCCGGCTGTTTTGGATTACTCCCACACTTCAAAGACGCACAGGTAGACAAACATGCTGGAGAAACTCAGCGGGTGCGGCAGTATCTATGGAGCGAAGGAAACAGGCAACGGAAGGGTTTCGGGCCGAAACGTTGCCTATTTCCTTCGCTCCATAGATGCTGCCTCACCCGCTGAGTTTCTCCAGCATTTGTGTCTATATTGTGTATGCTGGCATTTTTCTCATCATTCCACCTGTTGTACTTGAGATTAGCTTGATTATATTCATATCTTGTCTAATTTGACTGGATAGCTTGTAAACAAAAGCATTTCACTGTGCCTTAGTAGACGTGGCAAAATAAACCATTAATAAATAAAAAAGAGACTGATGAGGTTGGGATCTTGAGCACAACACCAACCTTCTGGAGGAACAGTGGTGCAGAGGGTGTCTACCTGGTGAACTCAACTCGAAATGTCGCCTATTTCCTTCGCTCCATAGATGCTGCCTCACCCGCTGAGTTTCTCCAGCATTTTTGTCGACCTTGTGTCTATCTTCAGTTCCTTCCTACGCAAATGGTTTTGATAAATTGGATTAAAGAAAATCCTAAAGATTTTACATCTATGTTTAACAAATGAGGACAACCAGGGAGAAGGTAGGACCACTCAAGGATAAAGGAGGGAATTTGTGCCTGGAGTCTGGGCATGTAGGAGAAGGACTGAACACGTAGTTTTCACCAAGTAAAAGGACATGGAGGACAGTGACACTAATATACAAGGGCATTGTGCGATTAAGGAGGAGGAGATGTTGGGGCTCTTGAAGAGCATTCAGGTGGATAAATCCCCAGGACCAGATGGGCTATATCCCAGGTTATTGAGGGAAGCAAGAGAGGGGGTTGTAGGGGCCTTGACGAAGACCTGTGCATCTTCTTCAACCACAGGCGAGGTCTCAGAGGGCTGGCGGATAGTTCATGTTCCTTTTCTTAAGAAGTAGAGAGAATCCAAGGAATTATGGGCTGGTGAGTCTCACATCAGTGGTCGGGAAGCTATCGGAGATGATTCCTATAGGACAGGATTTACTCCCATTTAGAAAATAATGGGTTAATTAGGGACGATTAGCATTGCTTTGTGTACAGAAGGTTGCGTCTTAAGGGCCTGTCCCACTTGGGTGTCATTTGCGCGTAACGTACGACGCACGCATGGCGCGTGGTGATGTAGGCAGTCACGCGCAGTGCCCCAGGAATTTGGGACGTACAGAATCTTTGCGAGCCATCTGCGTGACGTGCAAATGACGCCCAAGTTGAACAGGCCCTTTACTACCTTGATCGCGTTTTGAGGAGTAGACGAAGGTGATCGATGAGTGTGGGGCGGCGGATGTTGGCTACATGGATTTTAGAAAGGCATTTGATAAAGTTCCCCAAGGTAGGCTGATCCAGAAGATTAGGATGCATGGGATTAGCAGTGACTTGGTCATATATATTCAGAACTGGCTTACTGATAGAAGACGGGGGGGGTTGTGGTGGAAGGACAATATTCAGGGTGGAGCTCGGTGACCAGTGGAGTTGTGCAGTGGGACAGGCCCATAAGAAGCTACTGCAGATGCTGGTTTACACCGAAGATAGACACAAAATGCTGGATGCAGTCTTTCCTGCCGAGTTACTCTGGCATTTTGTGTCTATCCAAGACGTCTGGTGTGCTTGCTTTAATAGGTCGGGCATTGCGTATGAGAGTCAGGAAGTCATGATGCAGCTTTGTAGGACTTTGGTCAGGCTGCATGCAGAGTTAATGGCCTGTCCCACTTGCATGTGATTGCATGCGTTTGGCGCGACCAAACGGAAGCAGAGTTCACGCGAAGTTCGCGCTACATACGGGTTAAGTACCCGCTAAGTTCGCGCGTGACGTCATTTGCGTCATACTTACCAATCAGCTGGGCAGGAGGCGGGCCGACTGAATTTGGGCGTCGCACGGCGTCAGGCGGTGACGTCATCACGCAACGCTGCGTACGCCGTCAAGACGCTGCGTAGGACCGCAAGTACCTGCGTGCAGACGGGGTTGGCGCGCAAAAATTTTGACCACTGCCAGAATATTGGAGCCCTGCGCGATGTCAGGACCAGCCCCGCACAACTCCACGCTTCTAAGTGGGACCGGTCATACGGTGCCCATACGCCTCAAGCGACCACGAGGTTGCGTAAATTGCGAGCCAAGGTCGCGTATGTGGGACAGGCCCTTAATGTGTGTAGTTCTGGAAGGACGTGGAGGCTTTGGAGAGTGTGGGTGGAGGAGGGTCACCAAAATGATGCCCTGATTAGCGGGTTTATAACGCCACGGAGCTCGGCTGGACAGATCTGGATTGTATTCTCTGGAACGCAGGAGGTTGCAGGGAGACCTGGTAGAAGCATGTAAAATAATGAGGAACATTTAGATAGGGTAGACAGTCGCAACCTTTTGTGCACGATGGAAAAAACAGAGCTTTTAGATGAGAGGGGCAAAGTTGAAAGGAGATGTGGGGGGCAGGTTTTTTACAGAGGGTGGTGGGTGCCTGGAACACACCTCTGGGGGTGGTGGTTGAAGCAGATATGATAGTGGTTTAACAGTCTTTTGGATATGCAGGGAATGGCGGGATCTGGGCTATTTGCAAATCAATGTGTTGGCCTTGGCATCACGTTCAGCACAGACATTGTGGGCCGAAGGGCCTGTTCTTGTGCTGTACTGTTCCTTGTTCTATTACCCGACTAACCCACTTGTCTTTGGGATGTGGAAGGAAACCAGAGTACCCGGAGGAAACCCATGAGTAGGTGAATCACCTACCAGAGAGAACGATTTATGGAACCCCAAATAGTCAACAGTCTTAGAATAAAGGGGAGGCCATTTAAGACTGAGGTGAGAAAAAACTTTTTCACCCAGAGAGTTGTGTATTTGTGGAATTCCCTGCCACAGAGGGCAGTGGAGGCCAAATCACTGGATGGATTTAAGAGAAAGTTAGTTAGAGCTCTAGGGGCTAGTGGAATCAAGGGATATGGGGAGAAGGCAGGCACGGGTTATTGTTTGGGGACGATCAGCCATGATCACAATGAATGGCGGTGCTGGCTCGAAGGGCCGATTTTCTATGTTTCTATGTTTCTAATTAGAAGAACAAATATGCCAGGAGATTGCAGACAGCTGCAGGTCAAATAAGGTTATTGTAGTAGAGGGAGTAGAACATGGTAGCATTCCCAATATTGACTTTGAAAAGCATAGTGTGAAAGGTTTAGATGGGGTGTAATTTCTCGAAGGTGTTCAGGAAAGTTATCTGCAGCAATATGTAGAGGGCCCCAGGCGCGAGAGGGCAACACTTGATCTGATCTTGGGAAATTGGGAAGGGCAAAAGAATGAAGAGTCTGTGGAGGAGCCTTTTGGAATCAGTGAGTACTGTCCGATTAGGTTTAAGATAGTTATGGATAGGGAGGGCTTGCGTGTTTAAATGCTCAATTGGGGGAAGGCCACACAGAAAAACGCAGAGAGATGTGAGGTTTTGCGTTTTGGGAAATCCAACATGGGCAGGATCTACATTGGCTCCAGGGAGTGTTGTGGAGCAGAGGGATCTGGGAGTACAGGTGCATGGTTCCTTGAAGATGGAGTCACAGGTAGATAGATAGGGTGGTCAAAAAGGTGTTTGGCACATTAGCCTTCATCAGTCAGTGCATTGAGTATAGAAGTTGGGAGGTCATGTTGCAGTTGTATAAGACGTTGGTGAGGCCACATTTAGAGTATTGTGTTCAGTTCTGGGCACCATGTTATAGGAAAGATGTTGTCAAGCTGGAACGGGTACAGTACAATTTAGAAGGATGTTGCCAGGGCTCGAGGGTGTGAGCTATAGGGAGAGGTTCAGCAGGCTTGGACACTATTCCTTGGAGCGCAGGAGGATGAGGAGTGATCTTATTGCGATGTATAAAATCAGGAGAGGAATAGATCGAGTGGATGCACAGAGTCCCTTGCCCAGAGTAGGTGAATCGAGGACCAGAGGACATGGGTTTAAGATGAAGGGGGATAAAAGATTTAATAGGAATCTGAGGGGTAACTTTTTCACACAAAGACTGGTGGGTGTATGGAACTCGTTGCCAGAGGAACCATCCCAACATTTGAGAAACGGGTTAGACAGGTACATGGACAGGACAGGTTTGGAGGGATAGGGACCAAATGTAGGCAGGTGGGACCAGTGTAGCTGCAACAGTTTGTCTGGTGTTGGCAAGTTGGGCCTGTTTCCCACAGTATGACTCTATGAATCTGTAACTTAAGGGCCTGTCCTACAAGCATGCAACTCTATGCGATGAACGCGATCAAACTAGAAGCGGGGGCCGCGCGGAGGTTGGGTGATCCCCTGTACAGGGCCGTTCCCACCAGCATGCGCCTGAATGCGGCAAGCGCAACCAAACCGGCAGCAGGGGCCGCGCGGAGGTCGGGTGAGTGGCGCAACGCGGCGCAAAGTGAGGCGAACTTGGAGCGAAGTCTGAGGTAAGTTCGCCAGGACAGAGAGGGGTACATAGAGAGGGGCACAGAGGCACACACACACAGGGCCACGGAGCCACACACATAGAGGGTCACGGAGGCACCTACAGATAGGTTCACGGAGGCACAATGTCGGGGCGGTGTGTAATGCGTCGAGGCGATTGCGAGCCAACAAGCCGTTGCCGCGCGGAATTTTTGAACATAGTCAGTTTTTCGGAGCCCCGCGTGATGTCGGGACGAACTCCGCACAATTCCGCATGGCTCCGGCGATCGAAGTGGGACCGGCCCCGCGACGCCGGACGGCTCAAGCGACCACGTTAGGTCGCGCTCATTGCATAGAGTTGCATGCTGGTGGGACAGGCCCTTAATATGCTGCAATGCTGAGAACTATATTCTGCAATTCTATATCTTCCCCTTCACTCTGTCTATTGTACTTGAGTTTTGTGTGTAGTATTATCTGCTGTGTGTGGAGAGCATGAAGACAAAGCGTTTAGCCGCAAGCACAATCCACATGACAATAATAATCCTGAAGCATCTGTGGAGAGAATAGACAGGCGACGTTTCCAGTCAGAGTGTAGGCCCCATTTCATCTGCCCCACCAGTCACTGGCAGCCTGCCTGACTAGCATCAGTTTAGTTCAGTTTAGTTTATTGTCACGTGTACCAAGGTACAGTGAAAAACCTTTGTTGCGTGCTAACCAGTAAAGGGCCTGTCCCACTTGGGTGACATTTTTCACACTTCTATACCGTTTGCCCATTGGGAGAGGGGAGAAGAGGGAGTGTGACCAGAGTGCGACTCGTCCTTGCTTATGCTGCTAGCCTTGACGAGACAGCGTGATGTATAAAAGGAAGGTTGGTTTTTGTGACGGTCTGGGCCGCGTCCACAATTCCCTGCAATGTCTTGCGGTCTTGCATGGAGCCGTTCCCAAACCAAGCTGGGATAAATCGCGATAAAATGCTTTCTGTCGTGCATCTGTAGAAGTTGGTGGGAGTTGTTGGGGACATGCCGAACTTCCTAAACCCTGTAAAGAAGTAGAGGCGTCGGTGTGCTTTCTTGTTCGTTGCTTCAATAAGGGTGGTCCAGGAAAGGTTGCTGGTGATATTTACTTCTGGGTAACATTTGCTGAAGGATCAGTGGCTGGACACAAGGTGGTCACTGTCATAGAGCTGCAAATGGTCAGAGAAACATAGAAACATAGACAATAGGTGCAGGAGGTGGCCATTCGGCCCTTCGAGCTAGCACTGCCATTCATTGTGATCATGGCTGATCGTCCCCAATCAATAACCCGTGAGTGCCTTCAGAGGGATATAGGCCAAACGCAGGCGGGGGGGGACTAGCGTGGATGGGGCATGCGGGCAAGTTGGGCCGAAGGGCCTGTTTCAACTCTTCTTCTTCTTGCATATGGCGTGTACAGCCTAAAGTTGCAGGGCAACTTGTTCTATTTGATCATATTTGATTGTGCACGCCGGGTTGATTACATTCGTCGAAACAAGGCGGACCACGTGAAGGTTGCAATCTCCCACCCCTGTTTCCACGCTGTGTCACTCTGAATATGACTCTCTAAGGCACAAAATGCTGGAGTAACTCGACTGGTCAGGCAGCACCTTTGGAGGATATGGATGTGACGCTTCAGGTGGGAACCCTATTTCAGACTGATTCAGAGGAGGGGCAGGATAGAGCCTGGCAGGTATTAGGTTGGCACAGGTGAGGAGGGTTGACGATAGGCAGGTGGTTGGACAAAGGCCAGCGATTAAATGACGGTAGGTGTGAGAGAAATGTAAATTGTGAAGCTAGAGGAAGGAATGTAGCGGGAAGGAAAGGGGGGAGGGGTGAAATGGGCATGAGTCCAGGTGGGGGATCAGGGGAGGCGGGTGATAGTGGGGGGGGTGGGAGAGAAGGAGATTCTGTAGTAGTTATCTAAATTTGGCCAACTGAGACAGCGGTAGAGTTGCTGCCTTACAGCGCTACAGCGCCGGAGACCCGGGTTCCATCCCGACTACGGGCGCTGTCTGTACAGAAGTTCTACGTTCTCTCCGTCACCGCGTGGCTTTTCTCCGAGATCTTCGGTTTCCTCCCACCTTCCAAAGACGTACAGGTATATAGTTTAATTGGCTTGGTGTGTGTGTAAACTGTCCCTAGTGTGTGTGGGATAGTGTTGATGTGTGGGGATCGCTGCTCGGCGCGGACTCAGTGGGCCGAAGGGCCTGTTTCCTCGCTGTATGTGTAAACTAGACTAAATCTTCATACGGTTGGCTTGTAAACGACCCAAGCGGAATATGAGGTGTTCTTCCTCTTGTTGTCACCTGGTCTTAAGGGCCTGTCCCACTTACATCCCACATAATCCTACACACACTAGAACAATTTACAATTTTACCAAAGCCAATTAACCTACAAACCTGTCCGTCTTTGGAATATGGGAGGTAACCGAAGATCCCAGAGAAAACCCACGTAGATCACGAGGAGAACGTATAAATTCTGTACAGACTGGTCTCCCCATTCCAGGAAGGCTGTGGAAACTTTGGAGAAGGTTCAGAAGGGCTGCACGGTGACACAGTGGAAGAGTTGCTGCCTCACGGCGCCAGAGGCCCAGGTTCGATCCTGACCACAGGTGCTGTCGGTACAGAGTTTGTACGTTCTCCCTGTAAACGTGTTTTCTCCGGGTGCTCCAGTTTCCTCCCTCATTCCAAAGGCGTGCAGATTGGAAGGTTAATTGGCTTTGGTAAAAAATGTAAATTGTTCCTGATATGTAGGATGCCGCTGGTGTACGGGGATCGCTGCTTGGCGAGGACTCGGTGGGCCGAGGTGTCTGTTTCCAGTTCAGTTTAGTATCTCGAAACTAAACTGGACTAAAATTGTACAAGGCATTGGTAAGACCAATTCTGGAGTATGGTGTACAATTTTGGTCGCCTAATTAGAGGAAGGATGTCAACAAAATAGAGAGAGTACAGAGGAGATTTACTAGAATGTTGCCTGGGTTCCAGCAACTAAGTTACAGAGAACGGTTGAACAAGTTAGGTCTTTATTCTTTGGAGCGCAGAAGGTTAAGGGGGGACTTGATTGAGGTCTTTAAAATGATGAAAGGGATAGACAGATAAGCTTTTCCCATTGAGGGTAGGAAAGATTCAAACAAGAGGGCATGACATGAGAATTAAGGGACAGAAGTTTAGGAGTAACATGGGGGGGAACTTCTTTACTCAGAGAGTGGTGGCTGTGTGGAATGATCTTCCAGCAGAAGTGGTGGAGGCAGGATCGATTTTAACATTTAAAAGTAAAGTGGATAGGTATATGGACGGGAAGGGAATGGAGGGGTATGGTCTGAGTGCAGGTAGATGGGACTAGGGGAAAATAAATGGTCGGCACGGACTGCAAGGGCCGAGAAGGCCTGTTTCCGTGCTGTAATTGTTATATGGTTTATATGGTTATAAACTAAAGAAGTTTCCCAGAATGATGCCTGGATTAGAGGGTGGAATGCACTGCTGGGGGTGGTGGTTGAAGCTGTTACGTTAGTGCCACTTAAAAGACTTCTGGATATGGAGAGATGTGGATCATATGAAGGTCTTGGCATCATGTCCGGCTCAGACATTGTGGGCCGAAGGGCCTGTTCTTGTGCTCTACCATTCTGTGTTCCGTCTATATTTGTAGATCACTGAGTGCCTATGTGCAATTTTGTCCATCTGCGCCTCGCGCTGCCTCGCCAAGGCCAGCAGCATAATCAAGGACGAGTCGCACCCCCTCTTCTCCCGTCTCCCATCAGGCAAGAGGTAAAGAAGTGTGAAAACGCACACCTCCAGATTCAGGGACAGTTTCTTCCCAGCTGTTATCGGGCAACTGAAGCATCCTACCACCAACTAGAGAGCGGTCTTGGCCTACTATCTACCGCCTCAGCCTATCTACGATTGGCATTATCTTGCACTAAATGTTATTCCCTTTATCCTGTACCTGTACACTGTAGACAGCTTGTTTGTAAGCGGGTATAGCCTTTCCGCTGACTGGTTAGCACGCATTAAAAAAGGTTTTCACTGGAGCTCAATATTACAATATACAAAACGAAACTAAGTGCATTCCACAGCCTCCCATCCACAATCAGTAACTGGGCATAATCAGTATTTAATTTCATTCTCTCTTTTCCTTTTTTACTAACAAGCACTAATTTCCTCTCCTCTCTTGCTCTAGGGCAGAGTGGTTTGGGAAAGTCCACCCTGGTCAACACCCTCTTCAAGTCTCAAGTCAGTCGGAAATCCTGCGGGAGGAATCGTGAAGAGAAAGTCCCCAAAACTGTGGAGATCAAAACAGTCGGACACGGTGAGTGTATTTGTAACCTGGAGCCTCTGCTCCTCCGCTCCCAGGATTCAGAGACAACACTCAACTGAAACTCCCCCTAGACTTCCACTGTTTGTATCCCTCGTTATCATCTACCCCATGGCCAACAATGGACCATTGTGGGCTCCATCTTTCCTCGATCATCGTTGCTTTTTGCATATCTTTCATTCATTTAGACAATAGACAATAGGTGCAGGAGTAGGCCATTCGGCCCCTCGAGCCAGTACCCCCATACAAGGTGCTCATGGCTGATCATCCACAATCAGTACCCCGTTCCTGCCTTCTCCCCATATCTCCACTATCTCCACAAAAGACTCCACTATATTTAAGAGCCCGATCTAGCTCTCTCTTGAAAGCATCCAGAGAACCCGCCTCCACCGCCCTCTGAGTCAGACAATTCTGTAGATTCACAATTCTCTGGGTGAAAAAGTGTTTCCTCATATCCATTCTAAATGGCCTACCCCTTATTCTTAAACTGTGGCCCCTGGTTCTGGACTCCCCCAACATCGGGAAAATGTTTCCAGCCTCCAGTGTGTCCAAACCCTTAATAATCTTATATGTTTCAATAAGATCCCCTCTCATCCTTAATTCCAGAGTGTACAAGCCCAGCCACTCCATTCTCTCAGCATATGACAGTCCTGCCATCCCGGGAATTAACCTTGTAAACCTACGCTGCACTCCCTCAATAGCAAGAATGTCCTTCCTAAAATTAGGGGACCAAAACTGCACACAATACTCCAGGTGTGGTCCCACTAGGGCCCTGTACAACTGCAGAAGGACCTATATGCTTCTATACTCAACTCCTCTGGTTATAAAGGCCAACATGCCATTTGCCTTCTTCACTGCCTGCTGTACCTGCATGCTTACTTTCATCGACTGATGAACAAGGACCCCCAGATCCCGTTGTAGTCCACTTTTCCCAACTTGACACCATTTAGATAATAATCTGCCTTCCTGTTCTTGCCACCAAGGTGGGTAACCTCACATTTATCCACATTAAACTGCATCTGCCATGCATCTGCCCACTCACCCAACCTGTCCAAGTCACCCTGCATCCTCATAGCATCCTCCTCACAGTTCACACTGCCACCCAGCTTTGTGTCATCTGCAAATTTGCTAATGTTACTTTGAATCCCTTCATATAAATCAATGATGTATATTGTAAATAGCTGCGGTCCCAGCACCGAGCCTTGCGGTACCCCACTAGTCACTGCCTGCCACTCTGAAAGGGACCCGTTAATCCCTACTCTTTGTTTCCTGTGTGCCAACCAATTTTCTATCCATGTCAGCACTCTACCCCCAATACCATGTGCTCTAATTTGGCCGACTAATCTCCTATGTGGGACCTTATCAAATGCTTTCTGAAAGTTCAGGTAGACTACATCCACTGGCTCTCTCTTGTTCGTTTTCCTAGTTACATCCTCAATAAATTCCAGAAAATTAGTCAAGCATGATTTCCCCCTTCATAAATCCATGGTGACTTGGACCGATCCTGTTACTGCTGTCCATTTGTCCCGAGAACCATCCAAATCTCTCGTTTCCCTGTCCTCTGACCCTCAGTCGGAAGAAGGGTCTCGACCCGAAACGTCACCAGTTTCTTTTCTCCGGAGGTTCGGCCTGACCCGCTGAGTCACTCCAGCTTTTTGCGTCTATCTTCGAAGCTCCAATACATTGGCCTGACACAGAGCGGCACGGTGGCGCAGAGGTAGATTTGCTGCCTTACAGCGCCAGATACCCGTGTTCAATCCTGACCTCGTGCTGTCTGTATGGAGTTTGCACGTTCGTGGGTTTTCTCCGGGTGCTCCGGTTTCCTCCCACACTCTAAAGATATGCAGATATTGAAGGGCCAGTTTCCACTCTAAAATCTAAAGACAGTTAATGCTAAGACAAACAGCGCCTTATTGTGTATAGCAGTGAGATGTAATGTCCCTGGTGTAGATATTTCTAACCATGTATTGATTCGAAACTGAACCCTCAGTTCAGAGGCAATTAAGTTTGCACAACAGTGGCTCAACGGGTAGAGTTGCTGCCTCACAGCGCCAGAGACATGAGTTTGTCCTTACCTCAAGTGCTGTCTGTGTGGAGTTTGCACGTTTTCCCTGTGGGTTTCCTCCAGGTGCTCTGGTTTCCTCCCACATCCCAGATACGTGCAGGTTGGTAGGTTTATCGGCCCTCTGTAAATTGTCCCTAGTGTGTAGGGATTGGATGAGAGTGGGATAGTGTAGATAGTTGAATGGGTGATCGCTTGTTGGCGTGGATTCCGTGCGCCAATGGCTGTGACAATGGCCTCTGCATCTTGTGAACAAAAACCTTGAAAATATGTCCTTCAAAACACATTTTTAAAACTCTATCCTGAAGCAATGATCTGGGTCAAGTTACCTCCGTGTCTCCGTGTCTCAGTCCATCCACCCTTGTCAGCCAGGTTCTGCTCTTTTGACAAGTAGTTTAATTTAGTTTTGTTTAGTGATACAGCGTGGAAACAGGCCCTTCAGCCCACCAAGGCCATGCCGACCAGAGATCCCTGCCCACTAATGGGCCTGTCCCACTTAGGCCACTTTTTAGGAGACTATGCGGTCACCACATGTTCGCGGGTGGTTGCCGGGGAGTCGCCTTCATGGCCGTGAGGGAACCAGTCGCGGCCTCATTATGGCCGCCGCGAATTCTTCAACACGTTGAAAGATTAGCGGCGCCCAGAATGAAGCCGCCATGGCGAGCGGCGAGAATTCTCGTGCCGTAGGTGGGTCGCCAGGAGGTCCTAGAGGGCTGCCAGGTGGTTGAAGGTTCTCGTAGGTTGTAGCCGGTGCTGACGGGTGAATTTCATTGGCTCACTGGGGGGAAAAAAACGTAAGCAGTAGTTTTCAGAACCAAGGATAACCGACCGGTAATGTTAATGTCCGCCGAGCTTCACAGCCATGTATCTAGGAGTTGTCTCCACTCCTTCTCCCCCATTCGTCCCCTTCACCTCCTTCTCCTCCCTTCTCCTCCCTTCCCCCCCTCTTTTAAAATATTTACTTGACCCTTCCCGTACACTGTGCTTTCACCGTCTTAATTACAGCACCAACCTTCCTGTTCATTGTGGTGTGTGTCTGTATCGCATTGGTTTGCACTGTGTGAATTTCACTCAGACAGCGCTCCCCCCCGCTTGCTCTGTCCCCCGCCTGCATAACGTGTGTGTGTGTGCCACTCTGGCAGTCGCCTAAAAAATCGTCTACTTTGGGCAGGACCATTACACTATCCTACACACACTAGGGAAAATTTACATTTTACCCAAACCCAATTAACCTACAAACCTGTACGTCTTAGGAGTCTGGAAGAAAGCCCATGCAGGTCACGGGGAGATCGTACAAACTCCGTACAGACAGCACCCGTAGTCAGGATTGAACCCGCGGTCTACGACGCTGTAAGGCAGCAACTCTACCGCTGTGCCATCGTGCCGATCCCTAATCCAGGTTTACTGGCCCAGAGAGTGGTGAATCTCTGGAATTCTCTGCCACAGAAGGAAGTTGAGGCCAGTTCAGTGGCTATATTTAAGATGGAGTTAGATGTGGCTAAGGGGACCAGGGGGTATGGAGAGAAGGCAGGTACGGGATACTGAGTTGGATGATCAGCCATGATCAGATTGCCAGCCAGTTCTTTATCCACATCAATACTGAACCCCCAATACTGTGTGCTTTAAGTTTGCATACTAATCTCTTCTGTGGGACCTTGTCGAAAGCCTTCCGAAAGTCCAGATACAACACATCCACTGGTTCTCCCTTATCCATTCTCCTAGTTACATCCTCGAAAAATTCGTCAGACATGACTTACCTTTCATAAATCCATGCTGACTTTGCCCAATGATTTCACCACTTTCCAAATGCGCTGCTATCGCATCTTTAATAACTGACTCTAGCAGTTTCCCCACTACCGATGTTAGACTAACTGGTCTGTAATTCCCCGTTTTCACTCTCCCTCCCTTTTTAAAACATGGGGTTACATTAACTACCCTCCAATCCTCAGGAACTACTCCAGAATCTAAAGAGTTTTGATAAATTATCACTAATGCATCCACTATTTCTGGGGCTACTTCCTTAAGTACTCTGGGATGCAGCCTATCTGGCCCTGGGGATTTATCGGCCTTTAATCCATTCAATTTACCTAACACCACTTCCCGGCTAACCTCGATTTCACTCAGTTCCATCTCATTTGACCCCCGGTCCCCTGCTATTTCCGGCAGATTATTTATGTCTTCCTTAGTGAAGACAGAACCAAAGTAGTTATTCAATTGGTCTGCCATGTCCTTGTTCCCCATGATGAATTCACCTGTTTCTGACTGCAAGGGACCTAATTAATATTTTTCTCTTCACATATCTATAAAAACCTTTGCAGTCAGTTTTAATGTTCCCTGCTAGTTTTCTTTCATAGCCAGAAGCTCAATGCTTTACAGGGAACATGTTAGAATGGGAGAGCTATACAGCATGGAAACAGGTCCTTCGGCCTAACTTGTCCCTGCTGACCTAACAGCCTAATCGAGCTTGTCCCACTTGCCTGCACGTGTATTCCTCCAAACCTTTCCCACCAGGTATCTGCATGCTCCATTGTAATAATGTATTGTCTTTCCCACGACTGGTTAGCACGCAACAAAAGCCTTTCACTGTACCTCGGTGCACGTGACAATAAACTAAAAAAGCTAAACCATGTTTAAGAAGGAACTGCAGACGCTGGACAACCGAAGGTAGATAAAAATGCTGGAGAAACTCAGCGGGTGCGGCTAAAACCGTCTTCGGAGGGAGGAGGAGAACTTCTTCAAAGTAGGCACACCCTCTGCTGACTCGTCATAGTTATACAGCCTGGAAACGGGGCCTGCACTCGGCAATGGCCAATTAGCCAACAAACCTGTACATCTTTGGAGTGTGGGAAGAAACCAAATGTCTCGGAGAAAACCCACGCAGGTCACGGGGAGAACGTACAAACTCCATACAGTACATTCTCCAGCAGTTTCTCCAGCATTTTTATCTAAACTAAACCATGCACCTGTCCAAGTGACTTTTAAATGTGGGAATTCTTCCCATCTCTCCACTTCCTCCAGCAACCCGTTTAATTTACTCACCACCCTCTGGGTGAAAAAGTTGTCCCTGTGGTCCCCTGTAAATCCTTTCCCTCCCAGCTTAAAGCTATGCCTGCTGGATTTAGAACCCCCCCCCCCCCCCCCCCAATTAGCAAAAAAACTGGTTGTCATTGTATCTATGCCTTCACAGTTTTATAAACCTCTCACCCCCCCAGCTTATCCAGGCTCACCTTAGAACTCCAACGCTCCAGAACCAGTAACATGCGTGTCAATTGTTTTTGCACCTTTTCCAGTTCAATGACATCCTCCCTGTAACAGAGTGACCAGAATTATACACAATACAGTATTGACGAGAGAGATAGATAGAGCTCTTAGGGACAACGGAATCAGGGGATATGGGGTGAAAGCCAGAACGGGGTACAATTCTCTATGATCAGCCGTGATCATATTGGATGGGCTGAATGGCCAGCTCCTGCACCTATTTTCTATATTTCTATGTAATACTCTGTGCCATAGACGGACCTGGAGGCCAAGTCATTGGGTATTTTTAAGGTAGAGATTGACAGATTCTTGATTAGTATGTGTGTCAGGGGTTACGGGGAGAAGGCAAGAGAATGAGGTTGAGGGGAAAAGATAGATCAGCCATGATTGAATGGTGGTGTAGACTCGATGGACCGAATGGCCTAATTCTGCTCATGTTACTTATGAGCCTGTGTGGCCTCACCAACGACTCGCAGAGCTGTAACATGACGCCCCAACGCCCGTACTCGATGTCCTGACCGATGAAGGTCCTCACCACCCTGTGCACCTGTGTTGCTGCCTGCATGGAACGATGTCCCTGTACCATCTCTCTCTCTGTTCAAGTGAACTCACCCTGGGCTAGTTACGTTGAGCAGAGTTGGGACTCTAGAGACAGAACACACAAAGAGCTGGAGTAACTCAGCGGCTCAGGCAGCATCTCTGGAGAACATGGATAGGTGGCGTTTAGTTTAATTTAGAGATACAGCACGGAAACAGGCCCTTCAGCCCCCCAACCAGCGATCCCCGCACAATAACACTATCCTACACACACTAGGGACAGTTTACACATACACCAAGCCAGTTAACCTACAAACCCGTACGTCTTTGGAGTGTGGAAGGAAACTGGAGATCTCACAGAAAACCCACGCAGGTCACGGGCAGAACTTACAAAGCCCGTACAGACAGCACCCGTAGTCAGGATCGAACCCGGGTCTCCGCCACTGCAAGTGCTGTAAGGCAGTAACTCTACCACTGCGCCACCCATGACACCGCGGCGTTATAGGTCAGGACCCTTCTTCGCACTCGACCCGAAACGCCGTCTATCTCCACTCTCCAGAGGTGGTGCCTGACCTGCCGAGTTACTCCAGCATTTTGTGTTCTATGCAAGATTCCCGCATCCGCAGCTCCTGGTGGGTCTGGAATCTCAGGCCAGTCATCGGCTAACAGATTGATGTCAGCTTCATAAGCCTGTGTCAGCGACCTGCCTCGAAAATTGGCAACCCACCACTCCTAGAAAATGAAAATGCAATTTTAAAGAACCTTCAAAATCAGTGTGTTTGCTGTAATGGGCACATTGGTCTGTGTGACGTTTATGACTGTGACTCTGAGTCATTAAAGCCACACAGTGTGGAAACAGGCCCTTTGTGCCAAGCTGTCCACACTGACCAACATGTCCCAGCTACTCTAGTCCCACCTGCCTGTGTTTGGTCCATATCCCTCCAAACCGGTCCCGTCCATGTACCTGTCTAACAGTTTCTTAAATGTTACGATAGTCCCAGCCTCATCTACCTCCTTTGGCAGCTCGTTCCATACACCCACCACCCTTTGTGTGAAGAAATTACCCCTCAGATTCCAGTTAAATCTTTTCCCCTTCACCTTAAACCTATGTCCTCTGGTCCTCGATTCCCCTACTCTGGGCAAGAGACTCTGCATCTATTTCACTCATGATTTTATACACCTCTATAATACCACCCTACATCCTCCAGCACTCCAAGGAATAGAGTCGCAGCCTGCTCAACCTCTCCCTATAGCTCAGGTCCTCTAGTCCTGGCAACATCCTCGTAAATCTCCTCTGCATCCTTCCCAGCTTGACATGGTGCCAACATGGTGCCCAGAGCTGATCACAATACTCTAAATGTGGCCTCACCAACGTCTTATACAACTGCTACATGACCACCTAACCTCCATACTCAATCCCCTGACTCTCAGTCTGAAGAAGGGTCACGACCCGACATGTCACCCATTCCTTCTATCCAGAGATGATGCCTGTCCTGCTGAGATGCTCCAGCATTTTGTGTCAATGTAGCAATGTTACAAAATTTTGAGATTTTAAAAATCAACTCTGTCCCATCAGATAAAGCATAAAAAGAAGTTTAATTTGACACTTAATTCACTTTCATATCTTCAGTATTAAGAAAGTTATGACCATTTTCATACTCGGAAATTAGCATCTTGTTCCCCATTGCCTTTCAATTGACTTAACTCAAAAGCTGTGATCTTGAACAGTTAAAAGCCCATAACTTTCTTAAAAATTAAGAGAACTCAATGAAATTTTCAGTTATTATAAACTGAAGCATTCTGAAACAAATATGAAACAATCTTACTTGGATGACCTGAAATTAAAGCATATAATTAGTTAGTTATCTAATTGTAGCTAATTACAAAATTCAATGAGTAGATCTAAACATCTATCCATTTCTTAAGAAAAGATAAACTTTTTTTTAATTGTCTAAGTGTCCAAATAACATTCACACAATAATCCACAATATAACATAATTTTTAAATCTCATTTTCATGAATTTATAGGCCAAATGGAAGGAATTTAGTGTTTAATGCCTGTAAATTAATGGCCATTTAAATCAACTAGTGAGTGGGTTTTAGTGGAATGCGGTGGATTGGAACTTTGCGGTTTGCTGTGAAGTCGGGAGGAAAATACTGTTGGTTCATACATTTTTTTTGGACCCCATTTCGCAACATGAAAATGTTGTTAAAGCCTCCCTAAAAACCAACTTTTAATGTAAAAATAAACTATTTACCTTTTTTTCTCCCCTACGCAAAATCCTTCCCGTTGTCGGCGCTCACGGCTTTTGAAGGTGATTTTTAAATTACTCTAGTTAATAAATAATCTAGCGTAATTTAAAAATACCTTCATTGATGAAATGTCGGAGCGATTTTTCTTCCGCAACGAAATCGCCCGACATGGATCGATTTTCCCTGTCTGAAGAAAAACGGCACTTTAAGCCCGCCCCCCTCTGAAAGGCGCCAAAGTCACGCACACGGGGAGCGGCAGAACTGCAGCGCTGCTCAAGGTAAGTTTTATAACATACCTAGTCAATGCTCAGTATTCTGACTGATGAAGGCCAATGTGACAAAGGCTTTTTTTGACCACCTTATCTACTTGTAATGCCATTTCAGCGAACTATGCACCTGCATTCCTAGAGCTCTCAGTTGTATAACATTCCCCAGAGCCCCTGCCACTCACTGTGTAGCTCCTGGCCATGTTACACTTCCCAAAATGCAACACCTCACATTCCTTTGTATGTGTCTTCCTCACAGTCATCGAGGAGAAGGGGGTGAAGATGAAGCTGACGGTGATCGACACCCCAGGCTTTGGAGATCAGATCAACAACGACAACTGGTAGGTGGGAGGAACCTTCGAACATGGCTCGATGCTCGATGGGGAGGGGGCACCCTCTCAAGGTGCGGGGCGGTGCCAGGACAGAATTCCCTCGGTCGTACGTGAAGGGCGTTTGGTGTTGCCCACCCACGAGGCTCTGCCCCTGAGCTTGGGTGAGGTGCCGATTGTCAGAGATCGAGGGGGCGCGGGGAGTGTGCAGGGAAATGGAGCTCAGTACACTGGCCCGCTGAGGGCTTACCCAGTAGTACAGCGGATGGGAAGGGCCGAATGGCCTCCTCCTGCCCTCCCTTCCTATGTTGCCAGCAAGTGATAGGTTGATACAGGTGAGGAGGGTTGGATTGCAATTGGTGGTCAGAGGTGAGAGATGAATCGGAGACAAAATGGTGAGAAAGAAGGGAGAAGGCAGTGTATAAGGAGTCGTACACATTGGATGCATTGTGTGTGTGCGCATGCGTGCACATGCATGGATGTGCGTGTATGTGAGCGCTTGTGTATATGTGTGTGTGTGCATGTGTGTACGTATATATGCTGCTGTGTGTGTATGTGTGTGCACATATGTGTATGTTTGTGCCGTGTGTATAAGTATGAGTGCGCGCGCGTGTAAATGCAAGTGTATATGTGTGTAAGTGCAAATGTTTTGCGCGTGTGTGTAAGTGCAAGCGTGTGTGTGTGTGTGTGCGCACGTGCGTGTGTATAATGTGTGTAAGTGCGAGTGTGTGAGCGCGTGTGCATGCGAGTGTGTGTCCCGCCAACCACTGCTCGTCCAGCAGAAGGTCTTGGCACATTGTCAGTGAGTCTCCGCTCTGCGCTGTGGAGGAGGTGCTTTGTATATTAATGATTTGGATAAGGGGATTGAAGGCTTTGGGGCCAAGTTTGCAGGTGATGCGAAGATAGGTGGAGGCAAGGACTCTGCAGAAGGACTTGGATAGGTTAGGAGAGTGGGCAGAGCAGTGGCAGGTGGAATATCGTGTAGCAAAGTGCGGAATCATGCATTTTGGTAATAAGAATTAAAGCGTAGATTATTTTCTAAATGGAGAGAGAATCCAGAAATCGGAGGTGCAGTGGGACTTGGGAGTGCTGGTGCAGAACTCCCCAAAAGTTAATTTGCAAATCGAATCGGTAGTAAGGAAGGCAAATCCAATGCTGGCATTTATATCAAGAGGATTGGAATACAAAAACAGGGATGTAATGCTGAGGATCTATAAGGCGCTGGTCAGGCCACATTTGGAGTACGTTGAGCAAATCTGGGTCCCATATCTGAGGAAGGATGCGCTGGCTTTGGAGAGGGTCCAGAGGAGGTTTACCGGAATGATTCCGGGAATAAGTGGGTTAACATACGATGAGCGTTTGACAGCGCTGGGCCTCTACTCACTGGAGTTTAGAAGGTTGAGGGGGGACCTCATTGAAACTGACAGAATAATGAAAGGCATCGATAGAGTGGATGTGGAGAGGATGTTTCCACTGGTGGAAGAGTCTTGGATCAGAGGTCACAGCCTCAGAATTAAATGATGTTCTTTTAGGAAGGAGATTAGGAGGAATTTCTTTAGTCAGAGAATCTGTGATGAATCTGTGGAATTATTTGCCACCGATGGCTGTGGAGGCCATCAGTGGATATATATAAGGCAGAGGTAGATAGATTCTTGATTAGTTCGTGTGTCAGAGGTTATGGGGAGAAGGCAGGAGAATGTGGTTAGGAGAGAGAGATAGATCAGCCATGATTGAATGGCGGAATAGACTTGATGGGCCGAATGGCCTAATTCTACTCCTATAACTTGTGAACTTGTGCTGTCACTGATGGGGGTGTGTGGGTCAGAGAGTGGTGGCGGAGCGGGGAGCTGGTTCCTGGGCCCTGCAGATTGGAGGCTGTCGCAGTCCTTGCCTCATATATGTATACAAAGCCCTTAACGGACTTGCCGCCACCTACATCAAAAATCTGCTAACCCACCATTCTACCTCCATGTCCCTCAGGTCGACCGACTTGGAGCTACTGACTATCCCGCGGTCCGGGATTAAGCTCAGGGGCTACCGCGCTTTTGTAGTTGCAGCACCTAGACTGGAACAGCATCCCTCTCTTCATCAGAGCTGCCCCCTCCTTTAAGTCTAGACCAGGGGTGGGGAACCTTTCCATGTTAGAATGCCACATTAAGCTAGCTGTAATCTAATAAGGCCGCTTCCAAGAAACTTCAATTAGATAGACTTCAAAATGTACATTATTTAGTTAAAATAGCCCTCATGACTTACTAATGTTTTAATTGTGGCCGTCAGTCGGGGAGGATTATTTAGTTGAATCTTCTTTTACTCTTTGGTATTTTAAACACGTTCATTTTAAGATTAAAATAAAAATAATAAAAGGTGAACAAAAACAAAAAGTTAATCAAAATAAAAAGATTTGTTCTACAAAATTTGGATTCATTCAAAAGGCCGCACTTAATGGCTTAGAAGGCCACAGGCCCCCACCCCTGGTCTAGACCTAAAACCTATTTCTACTCACAAGCGTTTCTTGACGTCTTCTGAGGGAGCGCTGTATGTATGTATTTATGTGTGTATTGTTAGATCTATGTACCACTGTGTGTAGCTCGTTAGTACCTGCACTGGTGTAAAGCAATTTGGTCAATGAGAGTTGTTTTTAAATGTGCTATACAAATAAAATGGACTTGACTTGACTAAACTAGCCGTACCTTTGCTGTGTTGCAGCTGGGAGCCCATCGAGAAGTACACCAGCGAGCAGTACGAGAAGTTCCTGAAGGAGGAGGCCAACATCGCGCGGAAGAAGCGTATTCCCGACACCCGTGTCCACTGCTGCCTGTACTTCATCTCCCCCACCGGTCACTCGTACGTAGAACCACCGCGCACGGCCCCCACCCGCACTGACCACCCCGCCACCATTTATTATCCTTGCATGTACCAACGTACAGTGACAAGCTTTGTCTGCCTGCTATCCAATCTGATGAGATACACACAAAATGCTGGAGTAACTCTGCGGGACAGGCAGCATCTCTGGAGAGAAGATGCTGCCTGTCCCTCTGAGTTACATAGAAACGTAGAAAATAGGTTACTCCAGCATTTTGTGTCTATCTTCGGTTTAAACCAGCAACCCTACCGCTGCGCCACCGTGCTGTGCTGGTTTGTGTTTAGTGGGGGTGGTGCCTAAGAGGGGAGATGGAAGCCACCACCCAGCCATTGGCAGTGACGGAGGCATTTGTGCTTGCAGGCTGCGGCCCCTGGACGTGGAGTTCATGAAGCGCCTGGGGAAGATCATGAACATCATTCCCGTCATCGCCAAAGCTGACACCATGACGCTGGAGGAGAGGCACGACTTCAAACTGAGGGTGAGTTGCCCCCAACCTCTGGCGTGAGGTTGTCCGCAGACAGGCCAGCCTTGGCCAGGCAGAGTTCTTACATAGATACATAGACAATAGGTGCAGGTGAAGGCCATTCAATGTGATCATGGATGATCATCCACGATCAGCGCCCCATTCCTGCTTCTCTCCATATCCCTAGATTCCGCTATAAGACCTCTGTTTTGAATGCATCCAGAGAATCAGCCTTCACTGCCTCCTGAGGCAGAGAATTCCACAAATTCACATCTCTCTGTGTGAAAACATTTTTCCTCATGTCAGTTGTAAATGGCCTGCCCCTTATTGTTAAACTGTGGCCCCTGGTTCTGGACTCCCCCAACATCGGGAACATGTTTCCTGCATCTAGTCTGTCCAATCCCGTAATAATTTTATATGTTTCTAAGATTTCCTTTCATCCTTCTAAATTCCAGTGAATACAAGCCCAGTCGCTCCATTCTTTCATTATCCCGGGAATTAACCTTGTGAACCTACGCTGCATTCCCACAAGAGCAAGAATGTCCTTCCTCAAATTAGGTGTCTTAGTGTCTCTTAAAGGAACTTAGATATCTACTGTGGGGGAGGATGGACACAAAACACTGGAGTAACTCAGCAAGCCACGGCGCACTTTTGTGGTGACTCTTTGTATACCTTGTGTATGGAAAACAAAGATCTCACTGTGACATGTCACATGTAATAATAAATGTATCATTCATTAATTCACTCACTCACTCATTCATTGACACTCACTCATTCATTCATTCACTCACTCACTCATTCACTCACCCACTCACTCATTAATTCACTCACTCATTCATTCATTCACTCACTCATTCATTAATTCATTCACTCACCCACTCATTAATTCATTAATTCACTCACTCACCCACTCATTAATTAATTAATTCACTCACTCATTCATTCATTCACTCATTCATTCATTCATTCAATCATCCATTCATTCACTCACTCACTCATTAATTCACTCACTCATTTATTCACTCATTCATTCATTCACTCATTCATTCACTCACTCACTCACTCACCCACCCACCCACCCACCCACTCACCCACTCACTCACTCACTCACTCACTCACTCACTCACTCATTCACTCACTCACTCACTCATTCACTCATTCATTCATTCATTAATTCGTTCATTCATTCGTTCACTCATTCATTCACTCTCACTCACTCACCCACCCACCCACCCACCCACCCACCCACCCACCCACCCACCCACCCACTCACTCACCTACTCATTCATTTACTCACTCACTCACTCACTCACTCACTCACTCACTCACTCACTCACTCACTCACTCACTCATTCATTAATTCACTCACTCACTCATTCACTCATTCATTCGCTCAAACTACATTCATTCCTTTACTCACTCACTCATTCATTCATTCAGGTTAGGCAGCATCTCTGGAGAAAAGGAATGGATGACATTTTGGGTTGGAACCCTTCATTAGACTGTCTGAAGAAGGGTGTCAACCTGAAACAACACCTATCCCTTTTCTCCAGAGATGCTGCCTAACTCTGCTGAGTTACTCCAGCATTTTGTGTCTAGCTTTGGTGTAACCCAACATCTGCAGTTCCTTCCTACACATACTGCATAAGAAGGAAACAGCTTCTTCCCCACAGCCATTTTTACGTTATGCGTGTGTGTGTGTGTGTGTGTGTGTGTGTGTGTGTGTGTGTGTGTGTGTGTGTGTGTGTGTGTGTGTGTGTGTGTGTGTGTATGCGTGTGTGTGTGTGTGTATATGCGTGTGTGTGTGTGTGTGTGTGTGTGTGTGTGTGTGTGTGTGTGTGTATATGCGTGTGTGTGTGTGTGTATATGCGTGTGTGTGTGTGTGTGTGTGTGTGTGTGTGTGTGTGTGTGTGTGTGTGTGTGTGTGTGTGTGTATATGCGTGTGTGTGTGTGTGTGTGTGTGTGTGTGTGTGTGTGTGCGCGTACGTGCGTGCGTGTGTGTGTGTGTGCGTGTGTGTGCGTGCGCGTGCGTGTGTGTGTGATGACACACACTGAACGTTTTTTCCTCTTGTTTATCATATTGTATACAGAGTACTATGTTTACATATTCTGTTGTGCTGCTGCAAGTAGGAATTTCATTGATCTCTCTGGGACATGACAATAAAACAGTCTTGACTGTCAGTGAGGTACTGATGAAGATCAGTGCAAGCTGCAGAGCAGGATCTGCCCGTTCCCTCAGACACTAACCCGCTCCAACATCTATACACGTCGCACGTTCCTCTCACACAAGCTGCTAGACTGAAGCTTGTAGCACTGACGCTATCTGGCCCGAAGCATACAGACTCTGTTCCTAACAGAGGTTGTCTTCCACTAACTGATTTAATCAGGACCCAACCTGGCCTGTCCTGTAGTTGTCAAGTGTCAGACTTCAAGCCCTCGTTCTTACTCTGAATCGTTGACTATTTTATTTAGATGAACGGTTGTTTGGATTCAGAACTGGCTTATGGGCCTGTCCCACTTAAGGCGATTTTTCAGGCGACTGCCTGCGACTGTCAGAGTGGAACACACACACACACACACACACACATGGCTTCCTTCACCAGCCCGTTATGCAGGCGGGGGACAGGGAAAGCGGGGGAGTCGCTGTTTGAGTGAAATGTACACGGTGATTCAGACACACACCGCGATGAACAGGAAGGTTGGCGCTGTAATTAAGATGGTGAAAGCACAGTGTACGGGAAGGGTCATGTACGTCCTTTAAAAGAGTGGGGAGAAGGAGTGGAGACCACTTTTAAGAAGTCAGAGATCCACGGCTGTGAAGCTCGGCGGACATTAACATTACCGGTCGGTTATCTTTGGTTCTGAAAACTACTGCTTACGTTTTTTTTCCCAATGAGTCAATGAAATTCACCGGTCAGCACCGGCTACACTTACGAGAACCTCTGACAACCTTCAACCTCCTGGCGACCCACCTACGGCACGAGAATTCTCGCCACTCTCCATGGCGGCTTCATTTTGGGCGCCGCTAATCTTTCAACGTTGAAAAATCCACGGCGTCCATAATGAGGCCGCGACTCGTTCCCAGAACGCGGGAACTCCTCACCACCATGAAGGCGACTCCCCGGCAACTATCCGCGAACATGTGGTGAACAGGTCTCCTGCAGCCGCCTAAAAAGTCACCTAAGTGGGACAGTCCCATTAATACATCATCGAAGTAGGGTTGTGGTGGAAGGGCTTTATTCTGACTGGAGGTCTGTGACCAGTGGAATTCTGCAAGCATCTGCTGGGACCTCTACCTGTGATATGTATATATTATATATATATATATCACACACACACACACACACACACACACACACACACACACACACACACACACACACACACACACACACACACACACACACACACACACACACACACACACAAACACACACACACACACACGCACACACATATATGACTTGGATGTAAGTGTAAAGGTAAACACAGAATGCTGGAGTAACTCAGCGGGTCAGACAGCATCTCTGGAGAGAAGGAATGGGTGACGTTTTGGCTCGAGACCATCGGACTGAAGAAGCCTGTTTTCATGCCATAACTCTGAACTAAAATAAACCAAACTAAAACTCAGTGGGTCAGGCAGCATCTGTGGAGGGAATGTACAGGTGAAATTTAGATTCGGGACCCTTCTTCGGACTGATGAACAAAGGGGGAGAAAGCCGGGATAAAGAGGTAGGGGTGTGACAAAGCCTGGCAACTGACTGATGGAGGGGTTGATTGTCGGATGGGTGGAGTAAGTGACAAGGTGGAGGTGAAAAGGACACAAAAAGGGGGTCCGATCGGGACAGGAGGAGTGAAATGTCAAGCTTAAGGGGTGGATCTGGGTGGAAGCGAGCGAGGAGAGTGGAACGAGATAGAAATATGGAAAATACGTGCATGACTAGGCCATTCGGCCCTTCGAGCCAACACTGTCATTCAGAATCAGAATCAGGGTCAGATTTTATTTGCCAAGTATGTTTTGCAACATACGAGGAATTTCACTGGCCAGGTCAGTCATACAATTAAGAACAACAGACTCAAAAACACATTTGAACATGAACATCCACCACAGTGACTCCTCCACATTCCTCACTGTGATGGAAGACTTCCTTTTGTTCTTCCTCGGTCGGGGGCCTCGAGCCCCCGTTGACGGGACAATTTTGACTCCCGTAGCCGGCGGTGTTTGGGCCTCCGAGTCGAGGTGATCAGCTCCTGCATCGGGGGGGTTGTCAGCTCCCCCGCGCCTGGCGATCGAACCTCGCGTCGAACCTTCTGTGGCGTTGGAGCTCCCGACTAGCCTCTCCCGAGACTGCGAGCCCTTGATGGTAATTCCGCAGGCCGCGGTGGGAGCGATCCCAGGCAAGGGATCCGCCCCGATGTTAAGTCCGCGCCCCGCGGTGGGGCTCACGACAGTCCGAGGCGGCTCCCAGCTCCAGCTCTGGGAAGGTAAGAACCTGAAAAAAAGTTTGCCCCTCCCCCTACATAACCGAAGTACATTAAAACAAACTTTTAACAAACGCTAAAAATATCAAAAAGATGAAAAAACGAACGGACTGCCGGCAGGGCTGGACCATCCCCCCCGCGCCCCTGGTGGTCATTCAATGCTTTCTCCCCATATCCCTTGATTCCATTAGCCCTGAGCAATATGTAACGCTCTGAGATTGGGGTTGAAAGAGACATATGGGACTTGGGAATGGGTGATGAGCCTTTACTTGGACAGAGGGGAAAATAGTGAGTAGGATGGTGGTAGATGGGAGAAAGATGTAAACGCACTGGGGAGCAAGGAAATGGCGGATGGACTATCGCAGGTACTATCGCAACGTTTAAGAAACTTTAGGACATGTACATGGATAGGACAGGTTTAGAGGGATATGGGCCAAATGCAGGCAAGTGGAACTAGTGTAGATGGGACACACTAGAGTAGATGGGTCAGTGTGGGCAGGTTGGGCCAAAGAGCCTATTTACATGCTCTGTGCCTCAATAACTAAATATGTTTTTTGCATCGGTCTTCACAGTGGGAAACACCGGCAATGTGCCTGAAATTCAAGAGAGTTATTGGACAGAAGTGTGTGTAGTTGCTATTACTAAGGAGAAGGTGAATTTGAAAGGGCTGAAGGTGGATGTCACCTGGACCTGATGGACTGTACCCCAGGATTGAGAAAGAGGTGGCTGTAGAGATAGTGGAGGCATGGGCAGTGATCTTTCAAGAATCACTGGCAGCTCCACTGTGCTGCCCCTGTTTTTCTTCTTCTTCAAGATGATAATATTTTCAGATCATTACAGCCTCTCTTATTTTAGTGCACCAGTGTAAAACTCCTGACAATGCTATTTTAATCCCATCCAATGAACATGCTAAATACTGTGTTTAATAGCTGTGGAAATATTTCCATATATGGACATTTTGTTCCCTTACAGGATGATGGGCCCATGTGATATACCTATTTCACATAAGCCCAGTCCTACTGAAATAGGATCAGAATTTTTTTTTTTTTAAAGTGCAGATGCTGGAAATCTGAAATAAAAGAACAGAAACTGCTGGAAATACTCCGCAGGTCAGGCAGCATCTGCGGAGAGAGAGACAGAATTAACATTGCAGATCTGGCCTGCTGAGTGATTCCAGTGTTTTCTGCCTTTATTGCAAAAATAAGTCTAGTTGGATTAAAATATTTTATTAAGTATGTAGGTGACGCAGCGGCAGAGTTCCTGCCTTGCAGCGCTTACAGCACCAGAGACCCGGGTTCGATCCTGATGACGGGTGCTGTCTGTATAGAGTTTGTACGTTCTCCCTGTGACCACGTGGGTTTTCTCAGAGTTCTTTGGTTTCTGCTCACACTCCAAAGACGTACAGGTTTGTACGTTAATTGGCTTGGAAAAAATGTTACACTTGTCCCTAGTGTGTGTAGCATGGTGTTAATGTGCGGGGATCGCTGGTCGGTGTTGTGTGAGTGGTCCTTGATTATGTTGAATTGCAATTAAATTATGTATGTAAAAACATACATAAGTATGTAAAAACATACAAGGAATTTGATTTGCCATCCAGTCAAACCAAAGAAACAGCAAGATCCACAACTACATAAAAATCAACATTATCATCCGCCATATTCCCCACTGTGGTGGAAGTATTATCTTCTTCCCTCCTTTTCTCCTACGGTCGGGGCAGTCGAAACATCCATAGTCAGGGCGGTCGAAACATCCGTAGTCGGGGCGATCGAAGCTCTGGTTGGAGCTCCCAAAGTCGATCCCTAATCAAGGGGCCGCGACCTCCACGATGTTAAGTCTGCAGGCTCCCGCGGTTGGAGCTCCCGAAGGCGAGCCCTGACAAAGGGACCGCCATATAATACAAGAGTAAAGCACAAGGAACTGCAGATGTTGGGGTTTACAAGGGAAGACACAAAGTGCTGGAGTAACTCAGCGTGTCAGATAACATCTCTGGAGAACATATATGGGTGACATTTCAGCTCAGGAGCCTGCTTGATGAAGTTGGCTGCTTTCTCGAGGCAGTGTGAAGTAATTAATGGTGGGGGTCTGGTCTGTGGTGGATTAAATTGTCCACAACTCTCTGCAATGACTTGCGGCCTTGGGCAGGGCTAGGGTTGGCACCGTGGCGCAGTGGTAGAGATCCTGTCTCACAGAGTTTGTACGTTCTCCCCGTAACCTCGTGGATTTTCCCCGGGTGCTCCGGTTTCTTCCCGCACACCAAAGACTTACAGGTTTGTAGGTTAAATTTCTTTGGCAAAAAGTGTAAATTGGCCCTAGTGTGTAGGATAGTGTACAAGGATTGCTGGTCGGTGTGGACTCGGTGGATTGAAGGGCCTGTTTCTGTGCTGTTGCCAAACCAACCTGTGATGCTTTCTGTGGAAATTGGTCTGTGGGGAAAGGTACATGGATAGGACAGGTTTAGAGGGACATGGGCCAAACACAGGTAGGTGGGATTTGTGTGTATGGGGAATGTTGGGCAGCATGGACAAGTTCGGCCGAAGGATTTGTTTCCACACTGTACGGCTCTGTAGTCAGAAGCGGCACGGTGGCACAGCGGTAGAGATGCCACCTCACAGCGCCAGAGGCCCGGTTTCGATCCTGACTACGGGTGCTGTCTGTGCGGAGTTTGCACCTTCTCCACGTGACCTGCGTGGGTTTTCTCCGGGTGCTCCGGTTTCCTCCCACACTCCAAAGATGTGAAGGTTTGTAGGTTGATTGCTTTAGGGGTAAATGTAAAAATTGCCCCTGGTGTGTGAGGGATAGTGTCGCTGGTTGGTGCGGACTCAGTGGGCCGAAGGGCCTGTTTCCGCACTGGATCTCTAAACTAAAACTACAAAAGCAGCATTGGTAGCTTGCCAAAGTTACATTGTCTTCTGGGGAAGTAGAGGCATTGATATGCTTTCTTGATCGTAGTGGGATCAATAGGTTATTGTCAGAGCCACTATCAGTAACCGGGGAGATGATTCATGGTTTAGTGTGTTCATTCAGAGGGATATTTATAGATGTAGCAAGCTTATTGAGAAGAAAATGATGCTTTTTTTAAAGCTTACATGAACATACTGTATCCTTATTGCAATGTTTTGTTTAGTTTAGAGATACAGCGCGGTAACAGGCCCTTCGGCCCATCGAGTCCACACCGACCCCATATTAACACCTTCCTACACACACTAGGAACTATTTACATTTACACCAAGCCAATTAACCTACAAACCTGCACGCCTTTGGAGTGTGGGAGGAAACTGAAGATCACGGAGAAAACACACACAGGTCACGGGGAGAGCGTACAAACTCCGCACAGACAGCACCCGTAGTCGGGATCGAACCCGGGTCTCCGGTGCTGCAAGCGCTGTAAGGCAGCAACTCTACCGCTGCACCACCAGGCCTCCAATGGCTCATTGATTGAAAGATATCACATAGAAACAGGCCCTTCGGCCCATCAAGTTAATGCCAGCCATCCATCACGCAGTTCGATGTTATCCCGCGTTCTCATCCACTCCCTACACACTGGGGGCAATTTACAGAGGTCAGTTAACCTGCAGACCCGCACGTCTTTGGAGTGTGGGAGGAAACCGGAGCATCCGGTGGAAACCCATGTGGTCAAAGGAAGAACGTACAAAATCCGTACAGACAGCACCCGTGGTCAGGATGGAACCGGGTCTCTGGCGCTGAGAGGCAGCAACGCTACCGCTGCTGGGTAGTTTAGATCTATGCGGCACATTTTGTAACTGATTGTGTAATAATGGCTCCTTGTTACAAAACGCCAGTGAGCGGTCATCGCAATTCTCTTTGCACTCGTAACACCAGGTCCGGAAAGAGATGGAGTCGAACAATATCGAGTACTACCCACAGCGGGAATTTGATGAGGACATGGAGGATAAGACGGAGAACGACAAGATCAGGGTGAGTGGGAATCCAACCGTACGTACCATTCAGGCAACCATTCAACCCTTCTTCCCCAGATTCTCACAGGCAGCAACTGCATTGTTGGAAGCACGTGTCATGTTGCAAGGAACTTCATACACTGAGGAGGCTTAGTTTCAGAGATACTGCATAGGAAAAGGCCCTTCGGCCCATCGAGTGCATGCCAACTATCGATAGCCTGTTCACACAGTTCCTATGCTATCCCACTCTCTCACCCGCTCCCCGCACACCAGGGGCATTTTACAGAGGGCTAATTGACCAACAAACCCACACGTCTTTGGGACGTGGTCACAGGGAGTGCAGCGATAGGGTTGCTGCCTCACAGAGGCCAGACACCCGGGTTCGATCCTGACCACGGGTGCTGTCTGTGTGGAGTTTGCATGTTCTCCCTGTGACCTCATGGGTTTTCTTTGGGTGCTCTGGTTTCTTCCAACATTCCAAAGACGTACAGGCCTGTAGGACACTTGGCCTGGAAAATTGTCCCTGGTGTCTAAGATAGAACCAGTGTATGGAAGACAGGCGCAAAATGCCTGAGTAACTCAGCGGGACAGGCAGCATCTCTGGAGAGAGGGAATGGGTGACGTTTCGGGTCGAGACTCGTGTCAGGGGAGTGAGCGGCACATTGATAAGGAAGTGTAAGGTGTTTAAAGGGAATAGAGATCAAGGAGAATCATTGTTCTGGGAGGGGGGGGGATGGAGAGAGGGGGAAAGCAAGGGTTCTCTAAGCTACCCAAGTGAAATATGAGGTGTGTATGGATGAGTTGGTCAGCATGAACTCGGTGGGCCGAATGGCCTATTTCCATGCTGTATCTCTATACTAAAGCTGCATAGTCCCAGCCCAAGATCAGGATTGAGCGTGGGTCTCTGGTGCCGTGAAGCAGCAGCTCTACTCGCTGGGCCTCCGCGCTGCCCCTCCTGGTGAAAGTCCCCGTGTGAAGCAGGAGGCGGGCAGACAGCAACGCTGCCGGACATGGATCGTGCCCATCCTCCTCGCTGCCGTGTGCCGGGACACCGGGGCGAAGGCCGCGGACGCCAACAGCATCAACAAACTCATCAGGAAGGCCTGCTCCGTCCTGGGGGGGGGGGTTGGATTGATGGGAGGTGTTCTTGGAGGGGAGGATGCTCCTCAAACTGCTGAGCATCCTGGACAATACAGCTCACCCCCTCCATGACACACTGGTCAACCTGAGGAGCACCTTCAGCAACAGACTGGTTCCACCAAGATGCAGCACAGAACGCCACAGGAGATCCTTCTTCCCTGGGGCTATCAAACTGTACAACTCCTCCCCCTTCTGTCGTGGGGAAGACGGAGACTGACTCCCCTCCTCCCTCCCCTTCCCAATATTGGCACATCCCCAATCCTGGACTTTCCACTTTGTGTTCCACTTTAACTTTGTGTTTCATGTATCGTGTTGTGTTTTACGACGGTTGGCACTCCAATTTCCTTCCTGGGATAAGTAGAGTTGTGTTGTATTGTAATGTTGTTACCCTCTGCCCTGCAGGAAACCATGCCCTTTGCTATCATCGGCAGTGACACGGAATATCAAATAAACGGGAAAAGGGTCCTGGGGAGGAAAACCCCCTGGGGGATCATTGAAGGTGAGTGGTGCGGGGCGATGGGCTTGCAGCGTCTTTGGAACGTATCGTGTCACTGGTAGAATAGTTTAGTTTACAGATACAGCGCGGGAACCACTGAGTCTTTCAGCCCACTGAGTCCGCTCTGACCAGCGATCCCCACACACTAACGTACAGGTTCATTGGTTTGGTATCAATGTAAATTGTCCCTAGTGTGTGTAGGGTAGTGTTAATGTGCGGGGATCGCTGGTCAGTGTGGACTCGGTGGGCCGAAGGGCCTGTTTCCTTGGCGTATCTCTAAACTACATTACACTAAACCAAGGTAGACAAAAATGCTGGAGAAACTCAGCGGGTGAGGCAGCGTCTATGGAGCGAAGGAAATAGGCAACGTTTCGGGCCGGTTTCGGACCGAAACGTTGCCTATTTCCTTCACTCCACAGATGCTGTCTCACCCGCTGAGTTTCTCCAGCACTTTTGTCGGAAGAATGGTTTTGGCCCGAAACGTTGCCTATATTCTTCACCCCATAGATGCGGCTGCACCCGCTGAGTTTCTCCAGCATTTTTGCCTACCTTCGATTTTACAGCATCTGCAGTTCCTTCTTAAACTAAACCAAATTTAGTTCTACACAGTTACTAGGAACAATTTACAATTTTACCGAAGCTGATTAACCTACAAACCTGCACGTCTTTGGAGTGTGGGAGGAAACCAGAGCACCCGGAGAAAACCCACGCAGTGGCGGGGTGAACGTACAAACTCTGTACAGACAACACCTGTAGTCAGGATGGAACCCGGGTCTCTGGCGCTGTGAGGCAACAACTCTACCGCTGCAGTGGTCACCAACCTCTCTCTGCTGCCAGCCTCCTTGTTTAGTCAAGACCACAGCATCTCGTTTCCCTCATCCCCTACCACAGTGCTAGCTATTCAAAGCTCTCACAATGTTATGCACTTCTGTCAGGTTTCCTTCATCATCTGGCAATCCAGGGAAAACAACCCTTGTCCCTCCAGCCTCTCTCTCTGGCTAATACCCCTTAATCCAGGCATCGTTCTGTTAAACAGGGAGAGGGAAAGATAGATCAGCCATGATAGAATGCTGGAGTAGACTCGATGGGCCGAATGGCTTAATTCTGTTCCTACAACTAATGAACTTATGGGTCTGAAGAAGGATCTCGACCTGAAATGTCACCCCTTCCTTCCCTCCAGAGATGCTGCCTGTCCCGCTGAGTGACTCCAGCTCTTTGTGTCTATCTTTGGTTTAAACCAGCACCTGCAGTTCCTCCCTACACTGATAAACTAGTGCTCAATAGTGCTTTACTGCAACTGCAGAGTGAAATACTTTTTGCATATATTACATATGCGGGCGCCGCCATTATTCGAAGTTCAATGTCCGGTCGGCCTGCGCGCTCGATGTACTGGAGCAGTTCCTGTGAACTGGCGTCCCTCTCCTCTCCTCTCCTCGCGCGGCCATCTTTGTGTCCCATGCAGCCGACCTTGAAGGCGCTGGTGGCATCACCGTTACGTGAGGCCTCACCAACGACTCGCACAGCTGTAACACGATGCCCCAACGCCTGTACTCGATGCCCTGAGCGATGAAGTTCCTCACCACCCTGTGCACCTGTGTTGCAGCCTGCGTGGAACGATGTCCCTGCACCATCTCTCTCTCTGTCCAAGTGAGCTCACCCTGGGCTAGTTACGTTGAGCAGAGTTGGGACTCTAGAGACAGAACACACAAAGTGCTGGAGTAACTCAGCGGCTCAGGCAGCATCTCTGGAGAAAAGGGATGGGTGATGTTTCGGGTCGGGACTTTCGGGTCAGGCGTGCCCGAGGCAGTTCTGAAGAAGGGTCTCGACCCGAAACGTCACCTATTCCTTTTCTCCAGAGATGCTGCCTGACCCGCTGAGTTACTCGAGCATTTTGTGTCTGTCTGTGGTGCAAACCAGCATCTGCAGTTCCTTCCTACACAGTCTCTCTGGAGGACATGGATCGGCAACATTTTGGGATCTTCAGTGACCCAAAACATCGTCTGTCAACGCCCCCCACAGATTCTGCCTGACCCGCTGAGGTCATCCAAGACTTTGTGCTTTATTTAAGCTACACTATATCACCTGTCTTACCATCCTTGCCTTAACAATGAATATACGTATATATGAATATGTAATTATATATTATCTATATAAACCACTGTGTACATGCTCCTCACATGCTACACACGCATGACACACACCTCGCACAGTACACATCATGTGGACACACATATCACACAGTACACATGAATGGACACGCCCCTCACACGGTACACACACATGGACACACCATCCCGCTACACTGCGATCTCTCCGAAGATGCTGCCTCATCCTGACCTGCTTTTGTCCTTTCCCTCCAGTTGAAAACGTCACTCACTGCGAGTTTCCTCTTCTCCGGGACCTCATCGTCAGGTAACTGCATACATGTATCTCTCTCTCTCTCTCTATCTCTCTGTCTCCGTCTGTATCTCTCTCTCTCTCTCGTCTCACTTTGTTTGTCTGTCTGTCTCGCTCTCTGCCTCTGGCTCTCTGTCTGGCTCTATCTCTCTCTGTGTCTCTCTATCTATCTTTCTCTCCCTCTCTGTCTGTCTCTCTCTCTCTTTCTCTCTCTCTCTGCCTCTCTCTCTCTCTGTCTCCCTGTCTTTCTGTCTCTCTATCTGTCTCTCCCTCTCCCTCTCTCTCTCCCACTCTCTCAAGTCTCTCTGTCTGTCTCTCCCTGTGTGTCTGTCTCTCTCTCTCTGCCTGTCTCTCTATATCGCTGTCTCTCTCTCTTTCCGTCTCTCTTTCCGTCTCTCTCTCTCTCTCTCTCTCTCTCTCTCTCTCTCTCTCTCTCTCTCTCTCTCTCTCTCTATCTGTCTGTGTCTGTGTGTGTCTCTCTCTAGATATACAGTGTCTTGCAAAAGTTTTCATACCCCTTGAACTTTTCCACATTTTGTCACGTTACAACCACAAACGTAAATGTATTTTATTGGGATTTTATGTGATAGACCAACACAAAGTGGCGCATAATTGTGAAGTGGAAGGAAAATGATACATGGTTTTCAATTTTTTTTACAAATAAAAAACTGAAAAGTGTGGCGTGCAAAAGTATTCAGCCCCCTTTACTCTGATGCCCCTAAATAAAATCCAGTGCAACTAATTGCCTTCACAAGTCACCTAATTAGTAAATAGAATCCACTTGTGTGTAATCTAATCTCAGTATAAAAACAGCTGTTCTGTGAAGGCCTCGGAGGTTTGTTAGAGAACATTAGTGAACAAACAGCATCATGAAGCCCAAGGAACACACCAGACAGGTCAGGGATAAAGTTGTGGAGAAGTTTAAAGCAGGGTTAGGTTATAAAAAAATATCCCAAGCTTTGAACATCTCACGGAGCACTGTTCAATCCATCATCCGAAAATGGAAAGAGTATGGCACAACTGCAAACCTACCAAGACATGGCCGTCCACCTAAACTGGCAGGCCGGGAAAGGAGAGCATTGATCAGAGAAGCAGCCAAGAGGCCCATGGTAACTCTGGAGGAGCTGCAGAGATCCACAGCGCAGGTGGGAGAATCTGTCCACAGGACAACTATTAGTCGTGCACTCCACAAATCGGGCCTTTATGGAAGAGTGGCAAGAAGAAAGCCATTGTTGAAACAAAGTCATAAGAAGTCCCGTTTGCAGTTTGCCACAAGCCATGTGGGGGACACAGCAAACATGTGGAGGAAGGTGCTCTGGTCTGATGAGACCAAAATTGAAGTTTTTGGCCTAAATGCAAAACGCTATGTGTGGCGGAAAACTAACACTGCACATCACCCTGAACACATCATCCCTACTGTGAAACATGGTGGTGGCAGCATCATGCTGTGGGGGTGCTTTTCTTCAGCAGGGACAGGGAAGCTGGTCAGAGTTGATGGGAAGATGGATGGAGCCAAATACAGGGCAATCTTGGAAGAAAACCTGTTAGAGGCTGCAAAAGACTTGAGACTGGGGCGGAGGTTCACCTTCAAGCAGGACAACGACCCTAAACATACAGCCAGAGCTACAATGGAATGGTTTAGATCAAAGCATATTCATGTGTTAGAATGGCCCAGTCAAAGTCCAGACCTAAATCCAATTGAGAATCTCTGGCAAGACTTAAAAATTGCTGTTCACAGATGCTGTCCATCCAATCTGACTGAGCTTGAGCTATTTTGCAAAGAAGAATGGGCAAAAATTTCAGTCTCTAGATGTGCAAAGCTGGGAGGGACACACCCCAAAAGACTTGCAGCTGTAATTGCAGCGATAGGTGGTTCTACAAAGTATTGACTCAGGGGGCTGAATACTTTTGCACACTTTTCAATTTTTTATTTGTAATAAAATTTGGAAACCATGTATCATTTTCCTTCAACTTCACAATTATGCGCCACTTTGTGTTGGTCTATCACATAAAATCCCAATAAAATACATTTACGTTTGTGGTTGTAACGTGACAAAATGTGCAAAAGTTCATGGGGTGTGAAAACATCTGCAAGCCACTATATATATATATATATATATATCTGTCTCTATCCGTCTCTCTCTCCCTCTCTCTCTCTCTCTCTTTCTTTCTGTCTCTGCCTGCTTCTCTGTCTGCCCCTCCGTCTGCCTCTCTGTCTGCCTCTCTGTCTGCCTCTCTGTCTGCCTCTCTGTCTGCCTCTCTGTCTGTCTCTCTCTCTGTCACTCTCTGTCTCTAAGCTGGATTGTTTTCTCTGGAATGCCAGAGACTGAGGGGAAACCTACGAGAGGCGTAGATAGGGTAGACATTTATCCACATTATACTGCATCTGCCATGCATTTGCCCACTCACCCAACCTATCCAAGTCACCTTGCAGCCTACTAGCATCCTCCTCACAGCTAACACTGCTCCCCAGCTTCGTGTCATCCGCAAACTTGGAGATGTTGCATTCAATTCCCTCGTCCAAATCATTAATATATATTGTAAATAGCTGGGGTCCCAGCACCAAGCCTTGCGGTACCCCACTAGTCACTGCCTGCCATTCTGAAAAGGACCTGTTTACTCCTACTCTTTGCTTCCTGTCTGCCAGTCAGTTCTCTATCCACATCAATACTGAACCCCCAATACCGTGTGCTTTAAGTTTGCTCTTATGTGGGACCTTGTCAAAAGCCTTCTGAAAGTCCAGATATAACACATCCACTGGTTCTCCCTTATCCACTCTACTAGTTACATCCTCGAAAAATTCTATCAGATTTGTCAGACATGATTTACCTTTCGTAAATCCATGCTGACTTTGTCCAATGATTTCACCACTTTCCAAATGCGCTGCTATCCCATCTTTAATAACTGACTCTAGCAGTTTCCCAATGTTACCGATGTTAGACTAACTGGTCTGCAATTCCCCGTTTTCTCTCTCCCTCCCTTTTTAAAAAGTGGGGTTACATTACCTACCCTCCAATCCTCAGGAACTACTTCAGAATCTAAAGTTTTGAAAATTTATCACTAAGGCATCCACTATTTCTGGGGCTACTTCCTTAAATACTCTGGGATGCAGCCTATCTGGCCCTGGGGATTTATCGGCCTTTAATCCATTCAATTTACCTAATATCACTTCCTGGCTAACCTGGATTTCACTCAGTTCCTCCATCTCATTTGACCCCCGGTCCCCTGCTATTTCCGGCAGATTATTTATGTCTTCCTTAGTGAAGACAGAACCAAAGTAGTTATTCAATTTGTCTGCCATGTCCTTGTTCCCCATGATCAATTCACCTGTTTCTGACTGCAAGGGACCTATATTTGTTTTAACTAATCTTTTTCTCTTCACATATCTATAAAAACTTTTGCAGTCAGTTTGTATGTTCCCTGCCAGTTTTATTTCATAATCTATTTTCCCTTTCCTAATTAAGCACTTTGTCCTCCTCTGCTGGACTTTCTCCCAGGTCCTCTGGTAGGCTGCTTTTTCTGGCTAATTTGTATGCTTCATCTTTAGTTTTGATACTATCCCTGGTTTCCCTTGTTATCCACGGATGCACTACCTTCCCTGATTTATTATTTTCCCAAACTGGGATGAACAATTGTTGTAGTTCATCCATGCAGTCTTTAAATACCTTCCATTGCATATCCACCGTCAACCCTTTAAGAATCAATTGCCAGTCTATCTTGGCCAATTCACGTCTCATACCCTCAAAGTTACCTTTCTTTAAGTTCAGAACCCTTGTTTCTGAATTAATTATGTCGCTCTCCATCCTAATGAAGAACTCAACCATATTATGGTCACTCTTGCCCAAGGGGCCACGCACAACAAGACTGCTAACTAACCCTTCCTCATTACTCAATACCCAGTCTAGAATAGCCTGCTCTCTCGTTGGTTTGTCTACATGTTGGTTTAGAAAACTATCCCGCATACATTCCAAGAAATCTTCTTCCTCAGCACCCCTGCCAATTTGATTCACCCAATCTATATGTAGATTGAAGTCACCCATTATAACTGTTATACCTTTTTTGCACGCATTTCTAATTTCCTGTTTGATGCCATCCCCAACTCCAATACTACTGTTAGGTGCCCTGTACACAACTCCCACTAGCGTTTTCTGCCACTTAATGTTTCACAGCTCTACCCATATCGATTCCGCATCCTCCAAGCTAATGTCCTTCCTTTCTATTGCGTTAATCTCCTCCCTAACCAGCAACGCTACCCCACCTCCTTTTCCTTTCTGTCTATCCCTCCTGAATATTGAATATCCCTGGATGTTCAGCTCCCAGTCTTGGTCACCCTGGAGCCATGTCTCCGTGATCCCAACTATGGTCGATGGGGTCTGGAGGGGATGGAGGGGTCTGCATCGTGAGCAGGCGGTGATTAGTTGAACTTGGCTTCATGTTCAGCACGGACATTGTGGAATGATGTGCTGGCTCTGGAGAGGGTCCAGAGGAGGTTTACAAGAATGATCCCAGGAATGAGTAGTAACATGTGATGAGCATTTGACGTCACTGGGCCGATATTCACTGGAGTTTAGAAGAACAAGGGGGGACATCATTGAAATGTGCAGAATAGTGCTTGGATAGAGTGGATGTGGAGAGGATGTTTCCACCAGTGGGAGAGTCTTGGACTGGAGGTTCATAGCCTCAGAATTAAAGTATGTTCATTTAGGAAAGAGATGTGGAGGAATTTCTTTAGTCAGAGGGTGGTGAATCTGTGGAATTCTTTGCCACAGAAGGCTGTGGAGGCAAAGTCAGTGGATATATTTAAGGCAGAGATAGATAGATTCCCGTCTTGTTTAGTACGGGTGTCAGACATTATGGGGAGAAGGCAGGAGAATGGGGTTAGGAAGGAGAGATAGATCAGCCATGATTGAATGGAGTAGACCTGATGGGCCGAAGGGCCTAATTCTAATCTTCATGATCTTGTGGGCTGAAGGACCCATCCAGGTGTGTTCAGTTGTGTATGATGCTGTCTCTCTGTCTCTCCCCCTCTCTCTCCTACGTCCCTCTGCGCTGCCCTCGTCTCCAGGACCCACCTCCAGGATCTCAAGGAGGTGACCCACAACATTTTCTACGAGACGTACCGGGCGAAACGTCTGAACGAGAACGGGAACCTCGGCACCGGCGCGGAGGAGGTCCACGAGAGCAACCTCTGAAGCTGCCCCGACCCAGCCAAGCCTCCGCCCCACACCCCCTGTGTCTGAGCTCACTTTTGTAACAAGGTCCATTGTAGAGGTACAGCGGAAACACCAAGCTACCGTTTACCAGAGCGGGGAGGGGGTCTGCTCTCCGCTCTGTACTTTAAGAGTGAATGTGATTCCTATTGAATTGTTGATTTAATGTTAATCTTCCAATACCCGTCGACCTCAAGGCCTGATGATACCACTCCCCCTGGACGTTCCCATGTTTAGTTGTAGTTTAGTTTAGTGATACAGCACGGAAACAGGCCCTTCGGCCCACTGAGTAAGCACTGACCAGCCATCCCCGCACACCAACACTATCCTACACACACTAGCGTCAATGTTTTACATTTACACCCGATCCAATCAACCCACAAACCTGCACATCTTTGGAGTGTGGGGGGAAACGGAAGATCTCGGAGAAAACTCCCGCAGGTCACGGGGAGAACGTACAAACTCCGTACAGGCAGCACCCACAGTCGGTATTAGACACAGCATGTAGATTGTTGAACCATGTTCCGGGTGGATCTCAAACTACTTCTCACGCTGCTATTCACACACGTGTATCACAACACGCATGTTCAATGACGTGGAGCTATGAATTGCAAATGTTTCTGGACCGCGGGCGGAGAGCGGACCTGTGGCTGCAAAAGCTGCTGGGGTACGGGCAGGGCAGCACGGGTTTGACGAGACATCAGTCGTTGGGCTGGGGAACCCAGTATGGGATCCCACTTCTGACACCATGTAATGATTCAAGTCGTACACACGTCAAGACACAACAGATATTTATTAAAGTCCACTTACAGCATTGGTCTGCAGGACGTTACAGTAACCAGCAGCTACTCAGACTGAATCACGTAAGCAAGCTCTTTGTAATATAAATCGCATATTAGGTGGAGCTACTACTAACAAGCACTACACTTGGTTAGTAGGAAATAACCAATCTACACCTCCCAAGCCCAGCTTCCAGCGAGTACCCTGAGACCACGTGAGACCAGGTCTGTTGTAAAACCTGCTGTCTGGATCACATTGATGTGCAAACTACTGGGGTTCAATTACAAGGAAAGAATCCCTTTGGGATTCAAATCCATTCGGCTTTTCCCCTGAAAATATTAGTCACATTCACGTTTTAAAAAACACAATTATTCCATGAAATGCTCAGGATTACTATTCCATTGCTTCAAGTTTGGTAAAGTATAAACAAGCACGAAGGTATAGGCAGCAGCGTGGGGTTTTGAAAAATATATGTTAAACTCTCCGATCTAAATTAGTTTAGTTTCGAGATAGAGCACAGAAACAAGCCCTTCGGCCCGCCGAGTTCGCACTGACCAGCGATCCCCGCACACTAACACTATCCTACACACACACACGCACGCACGCACGCACGCACACCCACACACACACTCTAGGGACAAATTTTACATTTACACCAGCCCGATTGACCTACAAAACCTGTACGTCTTTGGAGTGTGGGAGGAAACCAAAGATCTCGGAGAAAACCTACATGGTCACGGGAAGAGCATACAAACTCCGTACAGACAGCACCCGTAGTCAGGATCGATCCCGGGTCTCTGGCGCTGTGAGACGGCAACTCTACCGCTGTGCCACCATGCCGCATGATACACGGTGTACACAATGGTGGTGTACACAATGCACTGCCACAACACCAAATTTAGCTTCTGAAATGGCCCGATTATGTAGAGTGTCACTTTGTAACAGTGAGGTGTGATTCTTGGTGGGTGGGCTTGTGCTGGGGGTGGTGGTTTGAGCAGTGTTGCTACTCACTAACCAGTGGAGGAATGAAGCTGGGGGGACTATTCGACCTGCACCTATGTAACTCAGTTGGAAGGTAGACCCAAAATGCTAGAGTAATTCAGAGGGTCAGGGGGCAACCCTGGAGAAAAGGAACAGGTCGCTCTCCACTGACTCTCAGACTGAAGAAGTGTCCTGACCTCTTTATTTCCTCGACCCTACAGTGGGTTCTGTTTCAACTGCACTCACCAGCAGGTAACCTCACCCAGCCTCCACCCCAACTCCTGTCCATCCAACACACTCCACCTCTGGCCATTGTCTGCTATCTGCCTCTCCACCCCAGCTCACCCCTCTTCTCCCCCCCCTCTGATGTATCACCCAATTACTTGCCGGGCATTGTCCTGCCCCTCTTCTCCCCCCTCCACCACAATCAGTCTAAAGAAGGGTCCCGACCCAAAATGTCACCTCTCCATGTTCTCCAGAGATGCTGCCTGACCTGCTGGATTGAGTTGATTGATACAGCATAAAAACAGGCCCTTCGGCCCACCGAATCCATGCTGACCATCGATCACCCGTTCACACTCGTTCCGTGTTATCCCACTTTCTCACCCACTCCCTACACACCAGGAGCGATTTACGGGAGGCCAACGAACCTACAAACCCGCACGTCTTCGGGATGTGGGAGGAAACCAGAGCACCCCGAGGAAACCCACGCGGCCACAGGGAAAACGTGCAAACGCCACACAAACAGCACCCGAGATCAGGATGGAACCCAGGGCTTTGGTGCTGTGAGGCAGCAACTTCCCATCCTGATCTCTCTTCTGGTGAATGTTCAAGTAATGGGGATTTTTGGCCCACTGGACCTGTCTGAAGAAGGGTCTCCACCAGAAACGTCACCCATTCCTTCTCTCCAGAGATGCTGCCTGTCCTGCCGAGTTACTTCAGCTTTTTGTGTCTATCTTCAGTTTACACCAGCATCTGCAGTTCCTTCCTACACTTTGGAAAACACATATATATTCCAGAGACCGATGTTGGCAGGGTAGTTAGTAACTGTAGATTGTCCAGTGTTTGTGAGTGGTATCATCTGAGAAGATTGATGGGAATGTGAGTGGAATTTGATGGAATTAATGCAGGATTAGTGTGGACGGGTGCTTGACGCTCAGCGTGGGCATGGTGGTTCCTGGGACTTGTTCCTATGCTGGATGACTCTATAAACAGAGCATGCATGGTCTGACCACACACACTCACCTGGTCTTTGTTCCAGAGTAAAAATGAGCACCAGAGGTGGTAGAAATCATCTTAATCTACCTCGGCTGAAACTCTGGGTTGTTATCAGTCGACTGAATATTTTGTACTGAGCAAATGTTCATTGTAAGACAGCCTGGATATCTGAGAGGAGGAGCCTGGGCAGTTTAAAAGGTCGCCTGCAGGCAAGGCCTTATTATTTTTCAGGCCCGACAGACAGCCTTAGCGGCAGGGAAAGGGAATCAGGTGCTTGCGGAGCAGCCATGTTGCGAGGGGCCATGTTGGAGCAGCCATGTTGAGAGGGGCGATGATGGAGTGGCCATGTTGAGAGGGGCCATGTTGGAGCAGCCATATTGGGAGGGGCCATGTTGGAGCAGCTATGTTGAGAGGGGCCATGTTGGAGCAGCCATGTTGGGAGGGGCCATGTTGAGAGGTGCCATGTTGGAGCAGCCATGTTGGGAGGGGCCATGTTGAGAGGGGCCATGTTGGGAGGGGCCATGTTGAGAGATGCCATGTTGGAGCAGCCATGTTGAGAGGGGCGATGATGGAGTGGCCATGTTGAAATGGGTCATGTTGGAACAGCCATGTTGAGATGGGCCATGTTGGAGCAGCCATGTTGAGAGGGGCCATGTTGGAGCAGCCATGTTGGGAGGGGCCATGTTGGAGCAGCTATGTTGAGAGGGGCCATGTTGGAGCAGCCAAGTTGGGAGGGGCCATGTTGAGAGGTGCCATGTTGGAGCAGCCATGTTGGGAGGGGCCATGTTGGAGCAGCCATGTTGAGAGGGGCCATGTTGGAGCAGCCATGTTGGGAGGGGCCATGTTGGAGCAGCCATGTTGAGAGAGGCCATGTTGGAGCAGCCATGTTGAGAGGGGCCATGTTGGAGCAGCCATGTTGGAGTGGCCATGTTGGAGCAGCCATGTTGGAGCAGCCATGTTGAGATGGGCCATGATGGAACAGCCATGTTGAGAGGGGCCATGTTGGAGCAGCCATGTTGAGAGGGGCCATGTTGGAGCAGCCATGTTGAGAGGGGCCATGTTGGAGCAGCCATGTTGAGAGGGGCCATGTTGGAGCAGCCATGTTGGAGTGGCCATGTTGGAGCAGCCATGTTGGAGCAGCCATGTTGAGATGGGCCATGATGGAACAGCCATGTTGAGAGGGGCCATGTTGGAGCAGCCATGTTGAGAGGGGCCATGTTGGAGCAGCCATGTTGAGAGGGGCCATGTTGGAGCAGCCATGTTGAGAGGGGCCATGTTGGAGCAGCCATGTTGAGAGGGGCCATGTTGGAGTGGCCATGTTGGAGCAGCCATGTTGAGAGGGGCCATGTTGGAGTGGCTATGTTGAGAGGGGCCATGTTGGAGTGGCCATGTTGAGAAGGGTCATGTTGGAGTGGCCATGTTGAGAAGGGCCATGTTGGAGCAGCCATGTTGAGAGGGGCCATGTTGGAGTGGCCATGTTGAGAGGGGCCATGTTGGAGCAGCCATGTTGAGAGGGGCCATGTTGGAGTGGCCATGTTGAGAGGGGCCATGTTGGAGTGGCCATGTTGAGATGGACCATGTCGAACAGCCATGTTGAGAGGGGCCATGTTGGAGCAGCCATGTTGAGAGGGGCCATGTTGAGAGTGGCCATGTTGGAACAGCCATGTTGAGAGGGGCCATGTTGGAACAGCCATGTTGAGAGGGGCCATGTTGGAGCAGCCATGTTGAGATGGACCATGTTGGAGCAGCCATGTTGAGAGGGGCCATGTTGGAGTGGCCATGTTGAGAGGGGCCATGTTGGAGCAGCCATGTTGAGAGGGGCCATGTTGGAGTGGCCATGTTGAGAGGGGCCATGTTGGAGTGGCCATGTTGAGATGGACCATGTCGAACAGCCATGTTGAGAGGGCCATGTTGGAGCAGCCATGTTGAGAGGGGCCATGTTGGAGCAGCCATGTTGAGAGTGGCCATGTTGGAACAGCCATGTTGAGAGGGGCCATGTTGGAGCAGCCATGTTGAGATGGACCATGTTGGAGCAGCCATGTTGAGAGGGGCCATGTTGGAGTGGCCATGTTGAGAGGGGCCATGTTGGAGCAGCCATGTTGAGAGGGGCCATGTTGGAGTGGCCATGTTGAGAGGGGCCATGTTGGAGTGGCCATGTTGAGATGGACCATGTCGAACAGCCATGTTGAGAGGGCCATGTTGGAGCAGCCATGTTGAGAGGGGCCATGTTGGAGCAGCCATGTTGAGAGTGGCCATGTTGGAACAGCCATGTTGAGAGGGGCCATGTTGGAACAGCCATGTTGAGAGGGGCCATGTTGGAGCAGCCATGTTGAGATGGACCATGTTGGAGCAGCCATGTTGAGAGGGGCCATGTTGGAGTGGCCATGTTGAGAGGGGTCATGTTGGAGTGGCCATGTTGAGAAGGGCCATGGTGGAGCAGCCATGTTGAGAGGGGCCATGTTGGAGTGGCCATGTTGAGAGGGGCCATGTTGGAGTGGCCATGTTGAGATGGACCATGTCGAACAGGCATGTTGAGAGGGGCCATGTTGAGAGGGGCCATGTTGGAGCAGCCATGTTGAGAGTGGCCATGTTGGAGCAGCCATGTTGAGAGTGGCCATGTTGGAACAGCCATGTTGAGTGGGGCCATGTTGGAACAGCCATGTTGGAGTGGCCATGTTGAGATGGACCATGTTGGAGCAGCCATGTTGAGAGTGGCCATGTTGAGAGTGGTCGACTGAATATTCTGTACTGCGCAAATGTTCATTGTAAGACAGCCTGGACATCTGAGAGGAGGGGCCTGGGCAGTTTAAAAGGTCGCCTGCAGGCAAGACCTTATTATTTTTCAGGCCCGACAGACAGCCTTAGCGGCAGGGAAAGGGAGTCAGGTGCTCGCGGAGCAGCCATGTTGCGAGGGGCCATGTTGGAGCGGTCACGTTGGATCAGCCATGTTGAGATGGACCATGTTGGAGCAGCTATGTTGAGAGTGGCGATGATGGAGTGGCCATGTTGAAATGGGTCATGTTGGAACAGCCATGTTGAGATGGACCATGTTGGAGCAGCCATGTTGAGAGGGGCCATGTTGGAACAGCCATGTTGAGAGGGACCATGTTGAAATGGGTCATGTTGGAGCAGCCATGTTGAGATGGACCATGTTGGAGCAGCCATGTTGGAGTGGCCATGTTGGAGCAGCCATGTTGAGAGGGGCCATGTTGAGAGTGGCCATGTTGGAGCAGCCATGTTAGAGCAGCCATGTTGGAGCAGCCATGTTGAGAGTGGCCATGTTGGAGCAACCATGTTGGAGCAGCCATGTTGAGAGGGCCCATGTTGGAGCAGCCATGTTGAGAGTGGCCATGTTAGAGCAGCCATGTTGGAGCAGCCATGTTGGAGCAGCCATGTTGAGAGTGGCCATGTTGGAATAGCCATGTTGAGAGGGGCCATGTTGGAACAGCCATGTTGAGAGGGGCCATGTTGAGAGTGGCCATGTTGGAGCAGCCATGTTGAGAGTGGCCATGTTGGAGCAGCCATGTTGGAACAGCCATGTTGAGAGGGGCCATGTTCAAGTGGCCATGTTGAGATGGACCATGTTGAGAGTGGCCATGTTGGAGCAGCCATGTTGAGAGCGGCCATGTTGGAACAGCCATGTTGAGAGGGGCCATGTTGGAGTGGCCATGTTGAGATGGACCATGTTGGAGTGGCCATGTTGAGATGGACCATGTTGGAGCAGCCATGTTGAGAGCGGCCATGTTGAGAGGGGCCATGTTGGAGTGGCTATGTTGAGATGGACCATGTTGGAGCGGCCATGTTGAGAAGGGAAGCCCTGTGGTGGATGTGATCCTGTACGTCACACAGTGGGTCAAACTGAAGATCAAACTGAGGAAAGCACGGAGACACAGTAACGACAAGCAAAGGCATTGAAGGTGTATTTCTTCTTTGTTCCAGCAGATTTATTTTCAGTGTGTATTAAGAAAACAGCTGCGGCAATCAGTGGAGTGGTTGCTGTTCTTGCCAGATGTGGGAGGTCAGGAACAGATGTGTGGACAGATGTGTTGACAGATGTAAAAGCAACAGGGTTGTCATAGTAGGTGACTAACTTCCCCAGTATGGGCTCGGACTTCCTTAGTGCAAGAGGCTTCGAGGGAGCAGAATGTGTGAGATGTATCCAAGCAGGTTTGATGAAACAGTGTGTAGAGAGTGCAACGCAAGGAGGGACCATGCTGGGCCTTGTGTTGGCAATTCATCCTGGACCGGTGACTGGTGTTTCAGTAGGAGGGCATGTTGGCAACAGTGGGCACAACAACCTTTAAGCTAATTATGAACAAGGATGAATCTGGACATTGGGAGAAGGCCCTACCTTGGAGCCAGGCAGATGACAACATTATTAAGCAGTAGCTGGAGAGACAATAGAGGGAGCCGTTGTTATTGGGTAAGGCTACATCTGACATGTGGGAGTTATTTAAAGAACAGCTGACCAGAGTTCAGGACCGTGGTGTTCCAGTCAGGAGGAGGGACCAGGAAGGCAAAGTAAGGAAGGGAACCTTGAATGGTCAAAGAGGTGGTAAATATGGTCAAAAAGGAAATGTATGTAAGGTTCGGACGATGATGTCAGCAAGGCTTTTGAGGAATATCAAGAGAAAGGAAGTTAGGAGCACCAGAAGGAGCCATTAAATGTCACTGGCGAGTGGAATTCAAGAGAATCCAAAGGCTTTTTATACTTACATTTTATACCACATGGTGGCGCAGCAGTAGAGTTGCTGCCTTACAGCGCCGGAGACCCGGGTTCGATCCTGACTACGGGTGCTGTCTGTACGGAGTTTGTACGTTCTCCCTGCGACCTGCGGGGTTTTCTTAGAGATCTTCACTTTCCTCCCACACTCCAAAGACGTGCAGGTATGTGGGTTAATTGGCTTGGTATAAATGTAAAATTGCCCCTAGTGTGGGTAGGGTAGTGTTAGTGTTAGTGTGCAGGGATGGCTGGTCGGTTGAGACTCGGTGGGCCGAAGGGCCTGTTTCCGTGCTGTAAAACTAAAATCTAAAACTAAAATCAAGTGGGTAATTGCAAAGGTAGGATGGACAGCTCAAGGGTAAAGGAGGGAATTTATGTTTGAAGTAAGAATATGAATTATAAGAATATGAAGTAAAAATTTCAAGTAAGAATTAGTGTAAGAAATCATGAGAGGAATAGATCGGGTAGATACACAGAGTCTCTTGCCAAGAGTAAGGGAATCGAGGACCAGAGGATTTAGGTTCAAGATGAGGGGGGAAAGATTGAATTGGAATCTGAGGGGTAACTTATTCTCACAAAGGGTGGTGGGTGTTTGGAACAAGCTGCCAGAGGAGGTAGTTGAGGCAGGGACTATCCCAACTTTTAAGAAATAGTTAGACATGGTACATGGATAGGACAGGTTTAGAGGAATATGGAACAAGAGCAAGCAGGTGGGACTAGTATAGCTGGAACATGGTGGCCGGTGTGGGCAAGTTGGGCCGAAGGGCCTGTTTCCACACTGTATCACTCTCTGACTATGTCGGCAAGATACTAAACAAGTACTTTGCATCTGTATTCTGTAGGAGAAGGACATGGAACACAATGAGATTAGCACGGGTGTCAGGGGTTATGGGGAGAAGGCAGGAGAATGGGGTTAGGTGGGAGAGATAGATCAGCCATGATTGAATGGCGGAGTAGACGTACTCCTGTTCCATGTGAGATCAGTGTGGAGTACACTAATATGCTGGGGCATTTTGAGATCAAGTAGGAGGAGGTGTTGGGTGGCACAGCAATAAGGTGGCTGTCTTCAGGGACTAATTGGATCTATCCCAGGTTATTGAGAGATGCAAGAGCAGAGATTGCAGGGGTTTTGATGAAGATTTTTGCACAGGAGAGGCCCCTGTCACAGGAGAGTCACTTTTATTCCTTTGTTTAAGAAGGCAAGCAGAGGGAATCCAGGGAAGTATTGGCCGGTGAGCCTCAAGTCAGTGGTAGGGAAAGTATTTGAGAGGATTAAAATAATTCCTATGTTGGATTGCTCTATATTCTATGTAAACGTGCGTTAGTGTTTGTGGTAAATAATTGATTCATTGTTTAGAATGATTAGATTTGTTACATTGCACTTTATTTTCAAATGATTTGATGAGTGAGAAAAACTAAGGTACGATTTTATTTTAGATGTTGTGCCGATGGGTTGTAAATATTGCATAATATTGAATTACGGCACTCAATTTAGTTTAGAGATAGACTGGGCCGAACCGTTTGGTTTAGTCCATCTTGTTCTATCAACAGCTGGAGAGAGTGGGTGTGGAGAGGATGTTTCCGCTCGAGGGGGAGTCTAGGAACAGAGCGCACAGCCTCAGAATAAACGGACATACTTTCAGAAAGGAGACGAGGAGGAATTTCTTTAGTCAGGGGGTGGTGAATCTGTGGAAGTCATTGTGGAGGCCAAGTCAGTGGATATTCTGAAGGTGGATATGTTCTCCAGCGATGCTGCCAGTCTCACTGAGATACTGCTGCACTCTCTGCCCTGTGTTTTAACATTGTGTCGGGATTAAATGGTTGACAGCGCTGAGAGATATGGAAGTTTTGGCTGAGGGATACAGTAGTGGAACAGCACGATATTGAAGTAGGAAGAGTGACAGGGAGGTGGAAGGGATTGATGATGGAGATAAGAGTAGGTGAAGATAGACATGCCGGAGTAACTCAGCGGGACAGACAGCATCTCTGGAGAGAAGGAGTGGGTGGCGTTTCGGGTCGTGTAAGTGATATGGTGGAGGGTGTTGTATGGCAGCATAACAAGGGGTATGTGAACGGGGAGCTGTGATTACAAGGCACGGTGCAGTATTGTGGAGGAGTGCTGCGTAATACTAGGACAGTGATTACTATTGTCACAGTTACGGAGACACAGTGTTGCTTTGGCCTGGAGAGAGTGGGTGCGGAGAGGATGTGTCCACTAGTGGGAGCGTCTAGGACCAGAGGCCACAGCCTCAGAATAAAAGGGTGCACCTTTAGGAAGGACATGAGGAGGAATTTCTTCAGCCAGAGGGTGGTGAATCTGTGGAATCCATTGCCACAGAGGGCTGTGCAGGTTAAGTCATTGGATATTTTTAATGCACTGATTGACAGATTCTTGATTAGTATGGGCGGGGAGAATGGGGTTGAGAGGGAGAGATAGATCAGCCGTGATTAAAGGGCGGAGTAGACTCGATGGTCCGAATGGCCTACTTCGCCTCCTATGACTTATGGACTTTGCGTGCTATCCAGGCAGATTGTACCTTAAAAGTGTAAAATCATACCACACACAACAGGTAGAGCAAATAGAGGAAAAAAGCAGAGTGCAACAATATATTGGGACAGCGACAGAGAAAGTGCATATTCTAAAAAAGTGCAAGAGTCATAAGGAGGTAGATTGAGAGGTTGGGAATGCATTCTTAGTAAATGAGAGGTCCGTTCACTCGTCTGTGAACAGCGGGGAAGAAGCTCTTCTTTAATCGTGGTATTTAATCTTTTGAAGCTTTTGAGGGGGAGGGGGGGGGGAAGAGAGAACTGTGATTAAAAAAAGCAGCCTGGCCCCACACTACTGAAGCTCGACCTCCATAACTGCACAGTCCCAGCTCCACAGCATTTAGTGCCAAGCCTCTACACAGATTATACAAAGCTACAGAAGGAGTATAGATTCAGTAAAATGTAAGAAAGAAAGAAAGAGAGAAAGACGGTGTGAATTTGAAAGTGTAGTCTGGGTGTGATTAAGTGGTGGAGTTGGGACTGAGTGGTAGCAAGGTGAAGCTTCAAGCTTGTGATATGGAGAGAGGGGTGATATGGGGAGAGGGATATGGGGAGAGGGATATGGAGACAGGGATGATATGGAGAGAGGGATGATATGGAGAGAGGAGATATGGAGAGAGGGATGATATGGAGAGGGATGATATGGAGAGAGGGATGATATGGAGAGAGGGATGATATGGAGAGGGGTGATATGGAGAGAGGGATGATATGGAGAGAGGGATGATATGGAGAGAGGAATATTGAGAGAGGGGTGATATGGAGGATGATATGGAGAGAGGGGTGATATGGAGAGAGGGATGATATGGAGAGGGGTGATATGGAGAGAGGGATGATATGGACAGAGGAATGATATGGACAGAGGGATATGGAGCGAGACGTAATATGGAGAAGGGTGATATGGAGAGGGATGAAATGCAGAGAGGGGTGATATGGAGAGAGACGGGTGGTATGGAGAGAAATTGGGTGATATGGAGAGTGGGTGATATGGAAAGAGACTCTGATATGGTGACGGGTGATATGGAGAGAGACGGATGATATGGAGAGGGGTGATATGAAGAGAGGGTTGGTATGGTGAGAGATTGGGTGATATGGAGAGAGACGGTGATATGGTCGGACCATGATATTGAGAGGAGGACGAGAGCTTTGACAAGATGGATGATGGCGGAGCACTAAATGAAATGGAGTGAGACTGAGCGATAATGGAGATCAGGCCTCATAGGTCTGGGTCTATGTCTGCGAGCCCAAACATTGAGATTACAGCAGGCAAGGCTAAAGCAGCAAGTTGGAACACAATGTATATAGTGCCCCAGAACATTATTCCACTGAGTGTTTTTGTCACGAGGTTCGTCCTTAAGCTACTTTGATATCTGTGGTGTTTGAATTTATATTTCACGGGTTAAATGTTCCCAAGTTGATTGCCGGTCTTTGTGCAATGTACCTCGTTTGCCTGAGTTCAGCTGTCATGAATCTTCTGCTTCAGACGCCAACACAGCAGAAGTTCAATCACAAAGGGTTCCGTGTGCTCATGGGGCAGAGCGGCGAAACGTCTTCACACCCGACCGTGTTCTAGAGGCCAACAAGATGGGCTCTCCCCGTCTTCATCCCTTGGGTCTGGTGAGATGCCAAGTACAGCTCCTAGTTGTACAATCAATCACTGCTCTGGGGTGGGTCTGATCAAGGCAGGGATCTCAAGTTGTCGAAAACATTTCATGTGTAGTTTCATCAATGCAGGCGGTAATGAGTTAGTAATAGATTATTCTTCCCACGTTCACTTTGTTTTAACTAAGAGTGTAAAGGGCCTGTCCCACTTGGCCATTTTTTCGGCGATTGCAGACATCATTGACTGACCTGTACCTCCTTGGAGTGTGGGAGGAAACCAGAGCACCCGAGTAACCCACGCAGGTCAAGGGAAGAACATACAAACTTCTTACTGAGAGCATCAGGTCACTGAAAAATATGCGGCGGTGACGCGGCATGATGACGTATGACGCGCGGTGATTTGTCAAGTGTCGCAACGTGTTTTTTTTTTGTCGCCGCTGGATTTGAAATATTCAAAATCTTTTGGAGACACTGATATGACGCCGGCAGTCACCGAAAAAATCGCCAAGTGGGACAGGTCCGTTAGATATATCAACCCCACTCCTCAACTACCTGACTGTGACGGGTCGGGAGAGATGGCTAGTTTCATTCACAGAATGTGGACTAAAGACGCGACCAGGATTAAGATGCTGCCTGTCGCGCTGAGTTACTCCAGCATTTTGCGTCTATCTTCAATTTAAACCAGCATCCGCAGTTCATTCCCACACACTTAAGATTATCTGAAGTTGGAGCTGGAATAGTCCGCATTGCCTAATCGTAGTAATTCAATGAGATTTTCGCCAAAGCCAGTATTCTGGTCTGCTTTCCTTCTGGTCGGGATGTCCCTAGATTTTGTCCACTGTCCAGAAATGAATCAGAGCGGATGCTAACCTTTCAGGACGACCAGGTAATGTCCAAATCCTCGTGGGAAGAGGAAATCTGAACCTCCGATTCGATGACCTCTCAATCCGACTTGTTGGGTCAGAAAAAACATTAGCTAAATGACTATAATATCCTCCCATAAATCAGAATAAAATTGACTTTGGCCTGAACATTCCTTCCCGTTCTCACCGGCCAGGTTAGCTTGTAAATCCTTGTGCCTCGAAGGATGGGTCTGTGGGTGATTTACACCCAAGCCACAGTTAATTGCATTTTCTCAACAGGAGGAAATTCAAAAGTGAACTCAGAATTTGTTTAATTCATTTCAAGATCACCGCGAGGTCAACGTTTTATGGCCTTGTCCTGATTCATCCCAATACCGAGTGGAATTTCTGAGTCCTGTTACGGAGAGACAGACTGAAGGAGGGTCTCGACCCGAAACGTCACCTATTCCTTTTCTCCAGAGATGCTGTCTGACCCGCTGAGTTACTCCAGCTTTTTGTGTCTATTGTCAGCCCACTGAGGGCAGACGTAGACCAGACTACGACAACATGGCACGGTGGCCTGGGTTCAATCCTGACTACAGGTACTGTCTGTACGGAGTTTGTACGTTCTCCCCGTGACCTGAGTGGGTTTTCTCCGAGATCTTCAGTTTCCTCCCAAAAGACTTCGAGGTTTGTGCGTTAATTCGCTTGGTGTATGTGTATATTGTCCCTAGTGTGTGTAGGATGGTGTTAGTGTGCGGGGATAGCTGGTCGGTGCAGACTCGGTGCCACTATCCAACATACACTAGGGATGATTTACGAATTTACCAAGCCAGACTCCAAATCTGTACGTCTATGGAGTGTGGGAGGAAACCAGAGCACCCGGAGTAACCCACGCAGGTCAAGGGAAAAACATACAAACTTCTTACTGAGAGCACCCATGGTCAGGATTGAACCCGGGTCTCAGGCACAGTAAGGCTCTTCTCTCCAGAGATGCTGCCTGACCTGCTGAGCTACTCCTGAAATTCGTGTCGATCTGAAGCATTATGATAGATGTGTCCCACAATGGGGTTGAATGAGAGGTGATTTGGATTCCTGCACTAACTATAGTTCAAGTTCAACATGCACCAATTGGTACAGTGAAATTTGAGTTACTGTACAGCCACACGAATAAAAGAACATAATAGAGTTTAACAGAAACCCACCCGGTATTGGACAAAAGGTGAACGAAAGAGATGACTTGGGACAGGAACTGTAGGAAGCAGTTTTGCTCTGCACCCGTACCCTGTCTCTGGCTTCACTCAGATAAGCCACAGACACAAAATGAAACCGCTCATAGATCAGTGGTGAGTCTATCAAACAAGTTGGTTTATTGAAGGTCTTATGTTTCCAGTTGTGCATTGATAAGGCCTTCTATAAACCAACTTGTTCAATAGACTCACCACTGATCTATGTATGAGCTGTTTCATTTTGTGTCTGTGCGTATCTGAGTGAAGCCAGATACGATTCGATACAACTTCATTTATCCCGGAGGGGAATTGGTCAGCTACCGGTCAAAAGATACAGTTACGAGGCATTGAAAGCGTCGTGCATTATAACAATAATGAGGTTTAAATGAGCGGTTATTGCACAGCACGTATGTAATATTGCACAAACATGAAATTAAATTATCGAGTGGAAAAAACCAGGATGAGAGATGTGCAAAGGTGGGGGGGGGGGGGGGGGGGGTAGAGGGGAGTCCGTCTCCGTCTACCCCACGACAAAAGGGGGAGGAGTTGTACAGTTTGATAGCCACATGGGAAAAAGGATCTCCTGTGGCGTTCTGTGCTGCATCTTGGTGGAACCAGTCTGTTGCTGAAGGTGCTCCTCAGGTTGACCAGTGTCCTGGAGGGGGTGAGCTGTATTGTCCAGGATGCTCTGCAGTTTGAGGAGCATCCACCCCTCCAAAGATAACCTCCCATGAATCCCACTCCACTCGGAGTGCAGGGATAGCACAAAATTCCCTCCAACACGAATAAACCACGTTTGCATCTGATACTGGATGTGTGCACGACAGAATCTGACTTGTGTATGAAAATCTCCAGCCCCGATACTCAGACTGAAACCACATCCCTTGCTACCTTGTGCCCTTACTTTAATATCGTTGACCATCATAGATGTGTTCTTTAGATATCAAAATATCAACTTGCCAAGTCTGTGTTCTGAGGATTCCTGTACAACACGTAGCATATTCCGTGAGAATTGTTGTACAGTTGTTGTATCCTTTATTTGTAAAACGAAATGATGCATTTATCATGGATGTATTTTCAGTGTGGACACATGTGATTCCTGTACTGTGGTAGAGTGCATTGTCCAGATATTGTTTTAAGATCTATGACTTTCTGCAATAAAATAACACAAATAAACGGCCACAAAATCACGTGCAGAATGTGCAATATTTTAAGGTTTGTGTTAAGGGGGTAAATTAAATAATTGGCAATGCAAAAGCAATTTGGATCCCCTACACCCCGTAGAAATATTGATTTCTCTAACTTCAGGTAACCCTTGCATCCTCTCTCTCTCCATCCCTTCCCCACCCAAGACATACCAGCTTCAACGTCATCTTGTGGAGTCTTATGGCGAGTCGCTTGGTTTCACCGAGCCCACAGCCAACAATGGCTTGTTTCCTTGATCATCGTTACTTTTTTGCATATCTTTCATTCATTTGTTCTACAGTATACATGTCACCGTCTATATCTCTCGTTTCACTTTCCCCCGACTCTCAGCCCGAAGAAGGGCCTCGACCCAAAATGTCACCTATTCCTTTCCTCCACAGATGCTGCCTGACCTGTTGAGATACTCCAGCTTTTTGTGTCAATCTTTGCGATTGATATCGTTGCCCATCTCCCAGCATCTACAGCAGACCAATTGCTGAATTAGTTCCCTGTGTAAAAATCTTATCTGGGGATTTTTTTTGCAGTTGATACAAACAAGACAAGACAAGAGACATTTATTGCCACATGCAACAATTGGAACAGTGAAACTTGGGGTCACCATACAGCCATGTGAATGAAATAAAGAACAGACACGATAGTCTTTAACATAAACATCCCCACACAGCGGAATGAAAGTTTCTCACTGTGAAGGAAGGCCCAAAGTTCAGTCATTCTCCTCTTTGATGTTCTTTGATGGTCACCCGTGGTCGGGGGCCTCCCGAAGCCCCCGCAGACGCCGGTACGGGCGGCCCGATGTTCAGGCCCTCTCGCCGGGATGATGGAACTCCGACGTCGGAACGGAAGAACACCCTCAGCGGCTTGGACTTCCGACGGCATGGAAACATGGCCACGGGGTCCACGCCGACCATCGATAACGCTAATTCAATCTTCTCCCACTTTCTCATCCACTCCCTACACTCTAGGGGCAATTTACAGAGGTCCGATAAACGTACAAACCCGCACGTCTTTGGAAATGTGGAAGGAAACCATGCGGTCACAGGGAGAACGTTCAAACTCCACACAGACACAGGGGCGCCTCCTGCAGCCGTCCTTGAAGCCACTGGTAATGGCACAGGCGGCTTCAGGAGCTGCTCCCAGGACAGAAAGATAGCTGGGGGATGCCGGTTCGCGGGAACCAGTACATCAACTGGACTTTGGACATTCCCCCAATGGCGCCAAAAATGCCGGCACCCACATGTGTAATATACGCAAAATGGCGTTTCGCTCTGCAGTTGTATGTGTGACACATAGAGCAGTATTGACAGAACTATTGAGTGAGCCTGGGTCTCTGGCGCTGTGAGGCAGCAACTCTACCAACTGTGCCACTCTAATGACAAAGGGAAACAGAACGATTTATTCTGCCAACAAGTGCCTTTACTTGAGGTTGGGAGATCGCCGTAGGTAACTTCTAACACTCGGGAATCTTTCCCTTCCTCTCTCACTTTCCGTGACACATGTTGAAACCTGTTTAAGCTCACCACCATCTACAAACTGACCATCTCTCATTGGACACCGTGGTCAGTCTGAAGAAGGGTCACGACCCGAAACGTCACCCATTCCTTCTCTCCAGAGATGCTGCCTGTCCCACTGAGTTACTCCAGCATTTTGTGTCTATCTCCGTTGACCGAACAGGTCACCCTTTCCCTGACCGCAGTGACTGCTGTGTTGTAGCTGAGGGTTCGTCATTAGTAAGCTATCCAGGGAGAGTAGAGGCCTTGTTTGTGCAGCCTGCATGTGGCCTCACACTGTGATACAGTGTGGAAACAGGCCCTTCGGCCCAACTTGCCCACACCAATCAACATATCTCAGCTACACTAGTCCCACTTGCCTGCGTTTGGTCCATATCCCTCCAAATCTTCCATATCCATGTACCTGTCTAACTGTTTCTTCAACATTGGGATAGTCCCGGCCTCAACTACCTCCTCTGGCAGCTCGCTCCATACACCCACCACCCTTTGTGTGAACAAATTGCCCCTCAGATTCCTAAAAAATCTTTTCCCCTTCACCTTAAAACGCATGTCCTCTATTCCTCGATTCCCCTACTCTGGGCAAGAGTACATGTATAATAGTGCGGCTCCTCAGGCCAGTAACTGGTAGGGACAATGGTTCATGCCAATACACCACAGCCGGAGGTGGAGGCAGATAGGGCCGTGGTGTTTAAGAGATTTTTAGATAGGCACATGGATGTGTAGGGAGTGGAGGGGTCAAGGGTTAGAGGGAACAGCCAGGAGAATGGCGTTGAGAGGGAAAAATAGATCAGCCATGATCGAGTGGTGGAGTAGATTTGATGGGCCAAATTACCTAATTCTGCTCCTAGGTCTAATGGTCTTATGGTCATAATCCACAAATGTTCTTGTATTTGTCCACACAGATAACAGTTGGTCTTGGCATCATGTTCTGCATGGACATTGTGGGCCGAAGGGCCAGTTCCTGTATTCTACTGTTATAGAACAGTATCTGTTCTATGCTATCTGCCGTGCTGTTCTCTGCTTTGTGTCTGCTGATCGCAAGAGGGATAACTGGGATGCGTGAAATGCAAGAATATTTTGTGTATTGTGACCGTTAAACATTGGAGTAGAATTAGGCCATTCGGCCTATCAAACCTTCTCTCTCCATCACATTGTCCTGTGATCTCCCCGTAACCTTTGATGGCCAAACAAATCTACAACCTATCAATCTCTGCTTTAAAAACGGCCAATAACATGGCCTCCACAGCCACCCGTGGCAATTAATTCTATAGATTCACCATCCTCTGGCTAGAGAAATTCCTCCTCATCTCTTTTCGAAAGGTACGTGCTTTTATTCTGAGGCTGTGCCCTCTGGTCTTAGACTCTCCCACTAGTGGAAACATCCTCTCCACATTCACTCTCTCCAGGCCTCTCACTGTTCAGTTGGTTTCAATGAGATTCTCCCCTCATCCTTGTAGACTACAGCAAGGACAGGCCCAGAGCCATCGAACACTCTCGTACAGTAACCTAATCATCCCAAAGATCATTCCCGTCAACCTCCTTTGGACCCTCTCCAATGCTAATACATCCTTTAGTGTACAGTTTTGGTCTCCTAACTTGAGGAAGGACATCCTTGTGATTGAGGCAGTGCAGCGTTGGTTCATGAGATTGATCCCTGGGATGGCGGGACTGTCATATGAGGAAAAATGAAAAGACTAGGCTTGTATTCTCTGGAGTTTAGAAGGACGAGGGGGGATCTTATAGAAATATATACAGTTATAAAAGGACTGGACAAGCTAGATGCAGGAAAAATGTTCCCAATGTTGGGCGAGTCCAGAACCTGAGGCCACAGTCTTAAAGGGGCGCCATTTAGGACTGAGGTGAGAAAAAACTTTTTCACCCAGAGAGTTCTGAATTTATGTAATTCCCTGCCACAGACGGCAATGGAGGCCAAGTCACTGGATGGATTTAAGGGAGAGTTAAATACTGTAGGGGCTAGTGGCGTCGAGGGATATGGGGAGAAGGCAGGCACGGGTTATTGATAGGGGACGATCAGCCATGATCACAATGAATGGTGGTCCTGGCTCGAAGGGCCAAATGGCCTCCTCCTGCACCTATTTTCTATTTTCTATGAGTCCAGGCTGCAGGTAAGGTGACGGCTGCAGGCTGCCGGAGGGCAGTGGAGTGGCGAGGATCAGTGGGCAAAGCGTGGGAGGTCCCGGTGGGCGGGAAACCAGCCCCATCAGAGACTGTGAGCAGGGTTAACTATCGAAAGGACCATTCCGCCCATCGTAGCGCGTGGCTGCTCACTCCCACCCACCCTTTACCTCGCCCGGAGCCTTATCTCTTCTCCCCTGAAGCAGGAAGGTCGGGCACAGTCGGAGCTGGTTGTGACATTGTTAAACTTGCAGCCGCACACCGACTCGAACACTCCTGATTGTTGGAAGGACAAGGCTCACCTATTTTCTATGTTTCTATGTTTCCTCAGATATGTGGCCCACAAATGCTCCCAATAAAACAAATATGGCCTGAGCAGCGCTGCGTAAATGTGCAGCATTACATCCTTGCTTTTATATTGAATTGAATTGAATGCAACATTTCCAAGTTTACAGATGACACGAAGCTGGGGGGTAGTGTTAGCTGTGAGGAGGATGCTAGGAGGCTGCAAGGTGACTTGGATAGGTTGGGTGAGTGGGCAAATGCATGGCCGATGCAGTATAATGTGGATAAATGTGACGTTATCCACTTTGGTGGCAAAAACAGGAAAGCAGACTATTATCTGAATGGAGGCCGATTAGGAAAAGAGGAGATGCAGCGCGACCTGGGTGTCATGGTACACCAGTCATTGAAAGTAGGCATGCAGGTGCAGCAGGCAGTGAAGAATGCAAATGGTATGTTAGCATTCATAGCAAAAGGATTTGAGTATAGGAGTAGGGAGGTTCTACTGCAGTTGTACAGGGTCTTGGTGAGACCACACCTGGAGTATTGCATACAGTTTTGGTCTCCAATTCTGAGGAAAGAGGGAGTACAGAGAAGGTTCACCAGACTGATTCCTGGGAGGTCAGGACTTTCATATGAAGAAAGATTGGATAGACTCAGCTTGTACTCGCTAGGATTTAGAAGATTGAGGGGGGATCTTATAGAAACTTACAAAATTCTTAAGAGGTTGGACAGGCTAGATGCAGGAAGATTGTTCCCGATGTTGGGGAAGTCCAGGACAAGGGGTCACAGTTTAAGGATAAGGGGGAAATCTTTTAGGACCGAGATGAGAAAAACATATTTCACACAGAGAGTGGTGAATCTCTGGAATTCTCTTCCACAGAAGGTAGTTGAGGCCAGTTCATTGGCTATATTTAAGAGTGGCTTGCAAAAGTATGCATACCCCTTGCACTTAAATACATTTTGTCACGTTACAACCACAAACGTAAATGTATTTTATTGGGATTTTATGTGATAGACCAACACAAAGTGGTGCATAATTGTGAAGTTGAAGGAAAATGATACATGGTTTCCAAATTTTATTACAAATAAAAAACTGAAAAGTGTGGCGTGCAAAAGTATTCAGCCCCCGAGTCAATACTTTGTAGAACCACCTTTCGCTGCAATTACAGCTGCAAGTCTTTTGGGGTATGTCTCTACCAGCTTTGCACATCTAGAGACTGAAATTTTTGCCCATTCTTCTTTGCAAAATAGCTCAAGCTCAGTCAGATTGGATGGACAGCATCTGTGAACAGCAATTTTCAAGTCTTGCCAGAGATTCTCAATTGGACTTAGGTCTGGACTTTGACTGGGCCATTCTAACACATGAATATGCTTTGATCTAAACCATTCCATTGTAGCTCTGGCTGTATGTTTAGGGTCGTTGTCCTGCTGGAAGGTAAACCTCCGCCCCAGTCTCAAGTCTATTGCAGACTCTAACAGGTTTTCTTCCAAGATTGCCCTGTATTTGGCTCCATCCATCTTTCCATCAACTCTGACCAGCTTCCCTGTCCCTGCTGAAGAAAAGCACCCCCACAGCATGATGCTGCCACCACCATGTTTCACAGTGGGGATGGTGTGTTCAGGGTGATGTGCAGTGCTAGTTTTCCGCCACACATAGCGTTTTGCATTTAGGCAAAAACTTCAATTTTGGTCTCATCAGACCAGAGCACCTTCCTCCACATGTTTGCTGTGTCCCCCACATGGCTTGTGGCAAACTGCAAACGGGACTTCTTATGACTTTGTTTCAACAATGGCTTTCTTCTTGCCACTCTTCCATAAAGGCCTGATTTGTGGAGCGCACGACTAATAGTTGTCCTGTGGACAGATTCTCCCACCTGAGCTGTGGATCTCTGCAGCTCCTCCAGAGTTACCATGGGCCTCTTGGCTGCTTCTCTGATCAATGCTCTCCTTGCCCGGCCTGTCAGTTTAGGTGGACGGCCATATCTTGGTAGGTTTGCAGTTGTGCCATACTCTTTCCATTTTCAGATGATGGATTGAACAGTGCTCCGTGAGATGTTCAAAGCTTGGGATATATTTTTATAACCTAACCCTGCTTTAAACTTCTCCACAACTTTATCCCTGACCTGTCTGGTGTGTTCCTTGGGCTTCATGATGCTGTTTGTTCACTAATGTTCTCTAACAAACCTTTGAGGCCTTCACAGAACAACTGTATTTATACTGAGATTAGATTACACACAAGTGGACTCTATTTACTAATTAGGTGACTTTTGAAGGCAATTGGTTGCACTGGATATTATTTAGGGTTATCAGAGTAAAGGGGGCTGAATACTTTTGGACGCCACACTTTTCAGTTTTTTATTTGTAAAAAAATGTGAAAACCATGTATAATTTTCCTTCCACTTCACAATTATGCACCACTTTGTGTTGGTCTATCACATAAAATCCCAATAAAATACATTTATGTTTGTGGTTGTAACGTGACAAAATGTGGAAAAGTTCAAGGGGTATGAAAACTTTTGCAAGCCACTGTAGATGTGGCCCTTGTGGCTAAAGGGATCAGGGGGTATGGAGAGAAGGCAGGTACGGGATACTGAGTTGGATGATCAGCCATGATCATATTGAATGGTGGTGCAGGCTCGAAGGGCGGAATGGCCTCCTCCTGCACCTACTTTCTATGTTCTATGTTCTATGTTTCTATTCTAGTCCCCTGTAAATGAATGCTAGCATTGCATTTGCCTTCCTTACCACTGACTCACCCTGCAAATTAACCTTTTGGGAACCCTGCCTGTCCTGCTAAGTTACTCAAGCATTTTATGTCTCTCTTTGAAATAAAATTGGCTTCAGTTTTTCCTTGGTTGACAGCCGTGTGGCTGAATCAATTAACAAAGCTCGTCTGACACGCTCGTACCTCCAGTGGGATGTGGGAGGCTGTCTGTCTTAGTCATTACCCATTCTTGTAGAATAATTAGATCACTATTTTCTAGGTAACGGAAAGACTGACACATATGAGTTCATTACGGATTCAGTCTGAGAATAAAATATTGCACAACTGACATGTTTTCATCGCAGAAATTCTTACAGGAATTCTCAGACAGACTACAAGGTGCGTATATAAATGAATTGAATCAAAAAGGGATAGTGCGTTTCTAGTGAGGCTTGTACACATCCAGGTGTTCGTTCATAGAATCATAGAGCCATGCATCATGGAAACAGGCCCTTCAGCCCAACTCGTCCATGCCGACCAAGATGCCCCCCTCTAAGCTGAAGGAGGGCCCTGACCCATAAATGGGACCTATCCCTGCACTCTGGGAGGCACGGTGGCGCAGCAGTAGAGTTGCTGCCTTGCAGCGCCAGAGGCCCGGGTTTGATCTCGACTGTGGGTGCTGTCTGTACGGAGTTTGCACGTTCTCCCCGTGACCTGCGTGGGTTTTCTCCAAGATCTTCCGTTTCTTCCCACACTCCAAAGACGTACAGGTTTGTAGGTTCATTGGCTTGGTATAAATGTAAATTGTCCCCTAGTGTGTGCAGGATAGTGTTAATGTGCTGGTCAGCGTGGACTCGGTGGGCCGAAGGGCCTGTTTCCATGCACTATCTCTAAACTAAATTAAGAGATACTTCCTGAACTGCTGAGCTACTCCAGCACTTTGTGTCCCATCCTGTCTATGCGGCACTTTCTTCCCAATAACCCACTCTGGCTTAACCCCTCCCTTCACCACCTCCAGTTTAAATTCCACTTGAAATATCTTGGAGGCCCAAGTAACCAAGAACCAAGATGTTACCAGGACTGGAGGGCGATAGTTATCAGGAGAGTCAGCACAGCCGAGGACTTTTTTCGTGGAGGGTAGGCGGCTGAATGATGACTTGTAGCGGGTTATCTAAAATTAAGTCGAGCATATAGAAGGTCATCATCTTTCCCCCTGGGCAAGGTGGTCAAAAACTAGAGAACAGATTTAAGCAACGGAAGGAAAAATCTAAAGGCATAGAATGAACTGCCCGAGGAAGTGGTAGAACCATGTACAATAATAACATTTGAAAGACATTTGGACAGATATGAAAACTCTCGAGGGATGATCGACACAAAATGCTGGAGTAACCAGGCATGATATTCAGAAAAACAGTGGGAAGTATTGGCCGGGGGTCCAGGAGCCGGCTAGGCCCCAGGCAGGGTCCAGGGGCAGTGCCCCGGTGGGGGTTCAGGGGTCAATGTCCCCTGAGGCTCCTGCATTTTCAATAAATTGACAGTGATTCCCAAGCTTTCTGCTGGTAGTTTACATAACAGAAGCTGAGAATTTGTATTACACATATCCAGTAAAATAACCCCCAAAAGATAAATATTTCATGAGCTAAATGACTTCATACGGCTAAAAAAATCTTTACAAAAAATGTTACCTGAAATGTCTCTTTGCCTAGCACTGTGTTCAAACAGCACAGAAAAAGTGATTGATAAGGAAATAAGGAAAGATAATTTCCCGAAGATAGGCACAAAATGCTGGGGTAAAGGGCCTGTCCCACCAGCATGCAACTCTATGCGATGAACGCGATCAAACTAGAAGCGGAGGTCGGGTGAGTGGCGCAACGTGGTGCAAAGTGAGGCGAACTTGGAGCGAAGTCTAAAGTAAGTTCGCCAGGACAGAGAGGGGCACAGAGGCAAACACACACACAGGGCCACGGAGCCACACACATAGAGGGTCACGGAGGCACCTACAGATAGGCTCACGGAGGCACGATGTCGGGACGATGTGTAAATGTCGAGGCGACTGCGAGCCGACAAGCCGTTGCCGCGCAGAATTTTTGAACGTAGTCAGTTTTTCGGAGCCCCGCGCGATGTCGGGACGAATTCCGCACAATTCCGCACGGCTCCGGTGATCGAAGTGGGACCGGCCCCGCGACGCAGGACGGCTCATGCAACCACGTTAGGTCGCGCTAATCGCATAGAGTTGCATGCTGGTGGGACAGGCCCTTAACTCAGCAAGACAGGCAGCATCTCTGGAGAGAAGGAATACAGGGCCGGCCTTGGGAGGTGCGGGGCCCAATTGGGAACAATTTTGGTGAGTCCCAGATTCCCAGCCAAGGTGTGCAGAATCATAGAAATACAAATAAAGTCTATTATAGACTGCCTTGAGACTGTCAGGGGAAAGCGGAACAAGAGATATAGACGGTACTAAGGACAAATGAATGGAAGATATGCCTATACCTCCCGTTTCCCTTTCCCTTGACTGTCAGTCTGAAGAAGGGTCTCGACGCGAAATGTCACTTATTCCGCTCTATGAACGTTGTTTTCGTCCGTCTGTCCGCGGGTTCGCTCTCTCTTGGTGCCGGCTCTTCTCCGCTCAACTCCTCCAAACACACACAGCATGTCCGGCAGATCGGTGCGGGCCAAGACCAGGAGCAGGGAGAAGGATGACATCAAACGGGTCATGGCAGCTATCGAAAAAGTACGGAAATGGTAAAGGGGGGAATTAAAAAAAAATACCCAAAGGATGTTTAACAAAACTAGGGCGGGCGATCGCTCCGTGTCAGTGTCGCAGGGAATGGGGAGGGTGAGGGGGGGCACGGCCGGTCTTTATAGTAAGGGAGCCCCGCGCCAGAGTAATGTACTCTCGGTTCAGATAGATCTACCCCGGGTGGAGGGGGGAGAGAGCGGTAGAAGGGGAGGGGGAATGGAGAAGGGGGAGGTGAGTCGTTCCCTCACGGTCCCGGGGCAGCGCTCCCGCCCCTCCAGTCGCCGTGCTTCACGCACACAGCCCCGGTTTTCCCTCCTCTCTCCCCGGGGAGACGCGGTGAACACTACACAGAGGGCCGGGCCGGGCCGGGCCGGGGGTTGGAACAACGTTGACAAACCTCGGCCTCAGCTCACACCCGTCCGCCCGTTCCCCGGCATCCGCCCCTGACGCTATAAGCCCCCCATGAGAAATTGCATCTAACTCTGTAGCTCAGCAGGACAGGCAGCGCAGCGACTCTGGGGAGATGACCCTTCTTCAGACTGAACTGAACTCTCGTCGGTGACAGTACTTATGATTGTCTGAAGAAGGGTCTGGACCAGAACCGCGACCCTCTCCCCAGAGCCCCTGCCCGTCCCGCTGAGCCACCACAGACAGGGGGTTGAAGGTAGACACAGGGGGGTCCACCTTCAACTTCAGAGCCAAACAAAAAACACGGAGTGCTGGAGGAACTCAGCGGGCAAGGTAGCACCCGAGGAGGGAACGCATCACTTATCAGGAGCCCCCACGGGCCAGGACTCTCCCCACCCCAACAGATAGGAACCGCAGGTGCAGCCATCACCGCAAAACGTCTAAGAAGGAACTGCAGATGCTGGAAAATCGAAGGTAGTCAAAAATGCTGGAGAAACTCAGCGGGTGGGGCAGCATCTATGGAGCGAAGGAAATAGGCAACGTTTCGGGCCGGGTCTGAAGAAGGGTCTCGACCCGAAACGTCGCCTATTTCCATCGCTCCATAGATGCTGCAGTTTCTCCAGCATTTCTGTCTACCGCAAAACGTCAACGATTCCGGGAATGCCCAGGCAACAGGGTGAGAGAGAGGGAGTGAGAGAGCTAGAGAGAGACGAGAGAGAGAGAGATGGAGAGAGTGAGAGACAGAACGTGGGTCGGTAGGTAAATTGAATGACTAACCTGCTGCACACCAAGAAGCTCTCCAAGAAGAAGTCCTCAATCTTGATGGTGAGCTTTAAGAAATTCTCAATGTTTCATCAATGCATCAATCTACATTCCTCAGTAAATGTAAGTGTGATTTGAACAAGTGTTAATGACGCCGCGTGAATTGTATTCAAAGGAACACAGCGTCATTAATACTTGTTCAAAACACAATTACATTTGCCGAGGAATGTGGATCTACGCATTGATTACACATGTTAACTACTGGCTGTTAACAAGTGCTACATTAGCAGTTAACAAATCGTCAGTGTCCGATGGCCGTGCAGCGGTTGTTATCTATGTTCGTTTTGTAAGAAAATCCATATGGCAAATGTTTTTTAAAAAATCTTTATTTAACAAAGCGAATTTCCGTACGAAATACGGAAAATTAACGCGGGGCCCCCTTAGGCGCGGGGCCCAATTGGGAGAAATCCAGTCCAATCGGCTTAAGGTCGGCCCTGAAGGAATCACCCATTCCGTTTTGGGTCGAGACCCTTGCTGGTGCAGCCCAACCAAGTCTGCATCGACCATCGATCACCCGTGTACACTGGTGCCGTGTTATCCCACTTTCTACACACTAGGATCAATTTACAGAGGGCCAATTAACCTAAAGACCCGCACATCTCACTGCGAGCGCCACTGGCTGAGATATAAATGCAGTCTTGACACCAATGATCACATCCCCCGCACCCCACCTATTGTCAAAGTAGTGCAGGGGGCTGGTCATTGGCCTGAGGCTGGGGCAGGGCTGGTGTAACATGTCACCCACAATAGACAGGGTGTGTGTTTGAGATCGGTGAGTGTGAGATGTGAGTGTGTGTGAGACGCGTGAGTGTGTGTGTGCGCACGAGTGTGTTAGTGTGTGTGTGAGCGTTTGTGTGTGTGAATATTATATAGATGGGGGAGGGGAGTGTGTGTGTGAATGTGTGTGTGTGTGTGTGTGAATGTGTGTGTGTGAATGTGTGTGTGTGTGTGAATGTGTGTGTGTGTGTGAATGTGTGTGTGTGTGAATGTGTGGATGGGGGAGTGTGTGTGTGTGTGTGCAAGTGTGTGTGTGTGCGTGCGTGTGTGTGCGTGCGTGTGTGTGCGTCTCTCACTGGACCCTAGAGAGGTTCAGTCCCTGGCGATTGTTGGAGCTGATTGATTGGCGCACAATGTGGAAACATCCCATAGATGTGCAGGCCCTTCGGCCCATCGGGTCCACGCCGACCATCAGTCACCCGTTCACACTAGTTCTCTGTCACCTCACTTTCTCATCCTCTCCTGACACACCAGAGGCATTTTACAGCGGGCCAGTTAACCTACAAACCTGCACGACTTTGGGGTGTGGGAGAAAATTGGAGCACCCGGAGGAAACCCAAGCGGTCACAGGGAGAAGATTTTTTTTTTTTTTTTTTAATTTCAAAATAGACTTTATTCGAGTAATAAATATTTACAATACATCAACCGTGCGAAAAAAATCCATCCGACATTTTCGGAGGCTATACAAATGTCTCCATACAGTCTATATACATTTTTCAAATTTCACGAATCGATCCCCCACCCGTGCCACTCATGTGGCCCCCCGGCATGGGATACCTTCCCTTATTTTGAGGGGCGTCTCCATCATACCGTGCCCCTCATGTCCAGCAGCGGAAGGACCTTAGACTGTGGCCCTCCCCCACCGAGCCTTGGCGTTGGCTGCACCGAGCTTCAGTGCGTCCCTCAGTACGTACTCCTGCAGTCTGCAGTGGGCCAGTCGGCAACATTCCCCGATGGACATCTCGCTCTGCTGGGTGGTGAACAACGCTCGGGCAGACCAGAGAGCGTCTTTCACCGAGTTGATAACCCTCCAGCAGCACTTGATGTCAGTCTCTGAATGTGTCCCTGGGAACAGTCCGTAAATCACAGAGTCCTCTGTGACGGAGCTGTTTGGAATAAAGCGTACCAGGGACCCTTGCATTTTTCTCCAGACTCTTTGGGCAAATCCACACTCTGCAAAGAGGTGGGCAACCGTCTCCACTCCATAGCAGCAGGGAGAAGATGCAAACGTGCAAACTCCACACAGACAGCACCCGAGGTCAGGATCAAAGCCAGGTCTCTAGTGCTGTGAGACAGCGGCTCTACCCGCTGCGCCATGGTGTGCCGCCCTGTGCCTCACCGTACTTGACTGAAGAAGGGTCTCGACCCGAAACGTCACCCATTCCCTCTCCAGAGATGCTGCCTGTCCCGCTGAGTTACTCCAGAATACACCAGTTACTTACGCTGTGTGATTTTATGCAGAAAACGTTGGGAAAAAAATGCATTAATTTAAATTGTTTTCTTTACCACATCACTTCACTGCTCATCTAACCGGGCAGAACATAGAACAGTACAGCACAGGAACAGGATCTTCAGCCGACAATGCTTATGCACAACATGATGTCTAGCTGACCTGATCTCCTCTGCCCGCCCGTGATCCATATCCCTCTGTGCCCTGCACTGCTATGTTCCTATCTAAAAGCCTCTTGAACCCCACTATTGCAGTTCTGGTCGCCCCATTACAGGGAAGATTAGCAGAGGGTGCAGAGAAGGTTTGCCAGGATGCTGACAACTCTGCAATGTGTTCTAAGCCCTCACGACCAGTATCTTTGCTCACGGCCTTCTGTGGTGAAAACGTGACCCCACATCTCTATTAAACTTTCTCCCCTCACCCTCATCCTACAGCCGTGCTATCTAGTTTTTCCGTTTTTAGTTTTAGAGATACAGTGTGGAAACAGGCCCTTCTGCCCACCAAGTCCACACCGACCAGCGATCCCCACACACTAACACGATCCTGCACACACCAGGGACAATTTATACCAAGCCAATTAACTTACAAACCTGTACACCTCTGGAGTGTGGCAGGAAAATCAAAGTCAAAGTCAATTGTATTCGTCACGTACACCTGAAGATGCAGTGAAATGAATTTGCCAGCAGTGATACACTTAAAAAGAATGCACAATACACAATACACGGAGTGTAGAGCCAAGGCATGTGGGCACCAAGTGTCACTACTTGCTGAGGTTCTACCTGTCCCCGGTGTTGCGAAGGATGGGCCTGGCGCAGATGCCACGCAAGGTGCCAGTCAGCTGGACATTGCCGCCCCATCTGTCGCTTGTGGAAAGGTTCTTCTGGACCAACACCTTTGACCACATGTCCATCGGGCAGTGGTCAGCACAGAATGTCCTGCAGGCACTGCAGGGAAAGGACTCGATGGACCCGGTGGCGTGGTTCCCTGAGCAGACTGCCCAGCTTGTCTGGCAAAATGCCTCATCGCCAGAACTCACCAACAAGCACCAAGACCTGGCTTGGCTGGCGGTGAGGGGAGCCCTCCCAGTCAGATCCTTCCTGCACCGTCGGAACCTCACTACCAGCGCACGCTGCCCTCGGGACGGCTGCTATGGAGAGGAGACGGTTGCCCACCTCTTCGCAGAGTGTAGATTTGCTCAAAGAGTCTGGAGAAAAATGCAAGGGTCCCTGGTACGCTTTATCCCGAACCGCTCCGTCACAGAGGACTCTGTAATTTACGGACTGTTCCCAGGGACACATTCAGAGACTGACATCAAGTGCTGCTGGAAGGTCATCAACTCGGTGAAAGACGCTCTTTGCCCGAGCATTGTTCACCACCCAGCAGAGCGAGATGTCCATCGGGGAATGTTGCCGACTGGCCCACTGCAGACTGCAGGAGTACGTGCTGAGGGACGCACTGAAGCTCGGTGCAGCCAACGCCAAGGCTCGGTGGGGGAGGGCCACAGTCTAGGGTCCTTCCGCTGCTGGACATGGGGGGCACGGTATGGTGGAGATGCCCCTCAAAATAAGGGAAGGTATCCCACGCCGGGGGGCCACATGAGTGGCACGGGTGGGGGACACATTTGTGAAATGTATACATTGAACAATTTGTATAGCCTCCGAAAATGTCGGATGAATTTTTCGTACGGTTCATGTACTGTATATATTTATTACCTGAATAAAGTCTATTTTGAAATTTAAATTATTCATCACTGTGGTGGAAGGCAACAAAGATCAGCCAGTCCTCCTCCTTTGTCGTCCGTGGTCGTGGCCATAAACCCTCCGTAGTCGCCGCTATGGACGGCCCGATGTACAGGCCCTCTCATCGGGATGATCGAACCTCCCACGTCGTGAACATACTCGCAGTGCCCAGATCAGCACTTTCCTTCCGGCTTCAGGATGTTATAGGCGGCAGGCCGGCAGTCAGGGTCCTTCTCCGGCGATCCCCGACAAGGGATCCCAGACTCCGGATGGTAAGTCCACACCACGCCCGCAGCTAGAAGCTCCACAGACCTCAGCCCCATGATGCCAAAGTCACCAGGCCAGGGATTGGAGCACTCCTCTCTGGTGACCCCCGGCAAGGGTTCGCCCGCTGCGCGATGGAAAAGTCCACACTGCGCCCGCTCTGGGCCAGACTCCGGGAATGGCCGCTCCAATCCAAGCTGTTAGGCCGCGAGGGAGGCGACATGGAAAAAGTTGCCTCTCCCCCCTTTTCCCCCCCCCACCACCATTCCAACACATGACACACAAAGAGATACCTAAACTTACATTTAGACACACCAAAAAAAACAAAAAAAGTCGAAATAACAAACGTGCTGCTGGCAGGGCAGCCGACTTGCAGCGCCCCCACCAACCAAACCGAAGATCTCGGAGAAACCCAAGCAGGTCACGGGGAGAATGTACAAACTTCGTACAGACTGCAGGCATAGTCAGGATCGAACTTGTGTTTCCGCCACTGTAAAGCAGCAACTCTACCGCTACACCACCGTGCCGCGCTCTATAAAAATTAAACAAAACACTTGTCTCTGACTTATGCAATAGCTGCTAATTCCAGTTAATCGTGTAAGCTTCTCACTGCTTATTTTCCCCACATTACCCACTTATAAAGTGATTGAAATGACATCTCCTGATCTGGCCATATGATGCCACCAGCCCTGATATTTCAATTTCACATCCTTGGGAAAGAAGCTGGGATGTGAAATCTAGCATTCAACACAAAATACCTCATCAGCTACTAAAGATAGACACAAAGTATTGGAGAAAACTTTTGGAAAACAATGCGAGACAGGCAGCATCTGTGGAGAGAAGGAATGGGTGACGTTTTGTGTTGAGACCCTTCTATCTACCCAAGATGGAATGGACAATGCCCACCAAGGCAAGAGATGCAATTACCTGTCCTCCTGTGCATGTTGAGTCTGTCCGCACCAGGCTTAAACTAAGCCAAATAATCCATGGGCTGAAATCCCGCGGGGGGGGGGGGGGGGGGGGGGGGGAGGACAGGGGACAGAGGACAGCTTAAAATCTTCCACCGCCCCGCAGTCAAATTGCTGTGTCAAGGCGATCGAGGCTCCCGATATTGAAGCCCCCGCCGGGCGATGGAAGATCCCGCGGCCGATTTTAAGCCATGCCGGGCGATGAAAGGCCCCGCGAACGGGCTGATTGAAGCCCCACGATTCAGGGCGGACAAAGCTGCTGTTGCTGGAGTTACCAACCAGGTCAATGCCCGATGTTATCGTCCACAGGGCCCACGGGCGAAGTCTCGTGCATGCGTTGTGCGCGCTTGTGTGTGCGCGCGCGCGCTTGCGGCCACCAAGAAATTGTGTCCCCCCCCATGTTTTGATAGCGATTTACCCCCCTGCACACATCACATCTAAATGCTCAGTACTATTCAAGGCCATATAAACTTCTCATTCTGAACGAGTCGCCTCTACTTTGGCGGGTTGGCATATTCAATGAGACTTTATTGTCATGTACTGAGATACAGTGAAACTATTTTGTTTTTGCATACAATCCAGTAAAATCAAACGGCAGACCTCACCTGGGCAGTACACAAAGTGTCGCCACGTTTCTGCTGCCGACAAAGATAGTCCGGTCATATTTTCCCCTGGCTGCCCATTCTCTGGGTCCTTCTTTGATCTCGGCGGTCCCAGCCGGGTCCTTCTTTGCTCTCGGCAGCCCCCACCAGAGGCATTAAGGTAACATGTTCAGGAAAGAACTACAGATGCTGGTTTAAATCGAAGATGGACACAAAATGCTGGAGTAACTCAGCGGGACGAGGCAGCATATCTGGAGAGAAAGAATGGGTGACGTTTCAGGTCGAGACCCGTCTGAAGATGTCTGAAGAAGTGTTTTGACGTGAAACATCACCCATTCCCTCTGTCCAGAGATGCTGCCTGTCACGCTGAGTTACTCCAGCATTTTGTGTCTACCTCCCAGTCTTTTTAGTTTGTTTAGCTTTTAATTTTAGAGATACAGAGCAGAAACAGACCCTTCGGCCCACCTGGTCCATGCCAACCAGCGATCACCCCGTACACTTGCACCATCAAACACACTAGGGACAATTTACAATTTTTACCAAAGACAATTAACCTACAAACATTCACGTCTTTGGAGTGTGGGAGGAAACCGGAGGACCCAGAGAAAGCCCACAGGGTCAAGGGGAGAAAGTACAAACTCCACACAGACAGCACCCGTAGTCAGGATCGAACCCGGGTCTCTGGCGCTGGAAGGCAGCAACTCTACCGCTGCACCACCATGCTGTCTTCAGTTTTACTCAGATTTACCATGGATTCCTGTAACTGCGATTGTGAGCTAAAACCACTAGAGGGGGTATGTTACCCAGCCCTCAATAGAAGGGGAGGGGGAATGGAGAAGGGGGAGGTGAGTCGTTCCCTCACGGTCCCGGGGCAGCGCTCCCGCCCCTCCAGTCGCCGTGCTTCACGCACACAGCCCCGGTTTTCCCTCCTCTCTCCCCGGGGAGACGCGGTGAACACTACACAGAGGGCCGGGCCGGGCCGGGCCGGGGGTTGGAACAACGTTGACAAACCTCGGCCTCAGCTCACACCCGTCCGCCCGTTCCCCGGCATCCGCCCCTGACGCTATAAGCCCCCCATGAGAAATTGCATCTAACTCTGTAGCTCAGCAGGACAGGCAGCGCAGCGACTCTGGGGAGATGACCCTTCTTCAGACTGAACTGAACTCTCGTCGGTGACAGTACTTATGATTGTCTGAAGAAGGGTCTGGACCAGAACCGCGACCCTCTCCCCAGAGCCCCTGCCCGTCCCGCTGAGCCACCACAGACAGGGGGTTGAAGGTAGACACAGGGGGGTCCACCTTCAACTTCAGAGCCAAACAAAAAACACGGAGTGCTGGAGGAACTCAGCGGGCAAGGTAGCACCCGAGGAGGGAACGCATCACTTATCAGGAGCCCCCACGGGCCAGGACTCTCCCCACCCCAACAGATAGGAACCGCAGGTGCAGCCATCACCGCAAAACGTCTAAGAAGGAACTGCAGATGCTGGAAAATCGAAGGTAGACAAAAATGTTGGAGAAACTCAGCGGGTGGGGCAGCATCTATGGAGCGAAGGAAATAGCCAACGTTTCGGGCCGGGTCTGAAGAAGGGTCTCGACCCGAAACGTCGCCTATTTCCATCGCTCCATAGATGCTGCCTCACCCGCTGAGTTTCTCCAGCATTTCTGTGTACCGCAAAACGTCAACGATTCCGGGAATGCCCAGGCAACAGGGTGAGAGAGAGGGAGTGAGAGAGGGAGTGAGAGAGCTAGAGAGAGACGAGAGAGAGAGAGATGGAGAGAGTGAGAGACAGAGAGACACAACGTGGGTCGGTAGGTAAATTGAATGACTAACCTGCTGCACACCAAGAAGCTCTCCAAGAAGAAGTCCTCAATCTTGATGGTGAGCTTTAAGAAATTCTCAATGTTTCATCAATGCATCAATCTACATTCCTCAGTAAATGTAAGTGTGATTTGAACAAGTATTAATGACGCCGCGTGAATTGTATTCAAAGGAACACAGCGTCATTAATACTTGTTCAAAACACAATTACATTTGCCGAGGAATGTGGATCTACGCATTGATTACACATTGTATAACCACTTGTTAACTACTGGCTGTTAACAAGTGCTACATTAGCAGTTAACAAATCGTCAGTGTCCGATGGCCGTGCAGCGGTTGTTATCTATGTTCGTTTTGTAAGAAAATCCATATGGCAAATGTTTTTAAAAAAATCTTTATTTAACAAAGCGAATTTCCGTACGAAATACGGAAAATTAACGTGGAGCCCCCCTTAGGCGCGGGGCCCAATTGGGAGAAATCCAGTCCAATCGGCTTAAGGTCGGCCCTGAAGGAATCACCCATTCCGTTTTGGGTCGAGACCCTTGCTGGTGCAGCCCAACCAAGTCTGCATCGACCATCGATCACCCGTGTACACTGGTTCCGTGTTATCCCACTTTCTACACACTAGGATCAATTTACAGAGGGCCAATTAACCTAAAGACCCGCACATCTCACTGCGAGCGCCACTGGCTGAGATATAAATGCAGTCTTGACACCAATGATCACATCCCCCGCACCCCACCTATTGTCAAAGTAGTGCAGGGGGCTGGTCATTGGCCTGAGGCTGGGGCAGGGCTGGTGTAACATGTCACCCACAATAGACAGGGTGTGTGTTTGAGATCGGTGAGTGTGAGATGTGAGTGTGTGTGAGACGCGTGAGTGTGTGTGTGCGCACGAGTGTGTTAGTGTGTGTGTGAGCGTTTGTGTGTGTGAATATTATATAGATGGGGGAGGGGAGTGTGTGTGTGTGAATGTGTGTGTGTGTGTGTGTGAATGTGTGTGTGTGAATGTGTGTGTGTGTGTGAATGTGTGTGTGTGTGAATGTGTGGATGGGGGAGTGTGTGTGTGTGTGCAAGTGTGTGTGTGTGCGTGTGTGTGTGTGCGTGTGCGAGTGTGCGTCTCTCACTGGACCCTAGAGAGGTTCAGTCCCTGGCGATTGTTGGAGCTGATTGATTGGCGCACAATGTGGAAACATCCCATAGATGTGCAGGCCCTTCGGCCCATCGGGTCCACGCCGACCATCAGTCACCCGTTCACACTAGTTCTCTGTCACCTCACTTTCTCATCCTCTCCTGACACACCAGAGGCATTTTACAGCGGGCCAGTTAACCTACAAACCTGCACGACTTTGGGGTGTGGGAGAAAATTGGAGCACCCGGAGGAAACCCAAGCGGTCACAGGGAGAAGATTTTTTTTTTTTTTTTTTAAATTTCAAAATAGACTTTATTCGAGTAATAAATATATACAATACATCAACCGTGCGAAAAAAATCCATCCGACATTTTCGGAGGCTATACAAATGTCTCCATACAGTCTATACACAATTTTTCAAATTTCACGAATCGATCCCCCACCCGTGCCACTCATGTGGCCCCCCAGCATGGGATACCTTCCCTTAACAGATTTCAAAATAGACTTTATTCGAGTAATAAATATTTACAATACATCAACCGTGCGAAAAAAATCCATCCGACATTTTCGGAGGCTATACAAATTGTTCCATACAGTCTATATACATTTTTCAAATTTCACGAATCGATCCCCCACCCGTGCCACTCATGTGGCCCCCCGGCATGGGATACCTTCCCTTATTTTGAGGGGCGTCTCCACCATACAGTGCCCCTCATGTCCAGCAGCGGAAGGACCTTAGACTGTGGCCCTCCCCCACCGAGCCTTGGCGTTGGCTGCACCGAGCTTCAGTGCGTCCCTCAGTACGTACTCCTGCAGTCTGCAGTGGGCCAGTCGGCAACATTCCCCGACGGACATCTCGCTCTGCTGGGTGGTGAACAACGCTCGGGCAGACCAGAGAGCGTCTTTCACCGAGTTGATAACCCTCCAGCAGCACTTGATGTCAGTCTCTGAATGTGTCCCTGGGAACAGTCCGTAAATCACAGAGTCCTCTGTGACGGAGCTGTTTGGAATAAAGCGTACCAGGGACCCTTGCATTTTTCTCCAGACTCTTTGGGCAAATCCACACTCTGCAAAGAGGTGGGCAACCGTCTCCACTCCATAGCAGCAGGGAGAAGATGCAAACGTGCAAACTCCACACAGACAGCACCCGAGGTCAGGATCAAAGCCAGGTCTCTAGTGCTGTGAGACAGCGGCTCTACCCGCTGCGCCATGGTGTGCCGCCCTGTGCCTCACCGTACTTGACTGAAGAAGGGTCTCGACCCGAAACGTCACCCATTCCCTCTCCAGAGATGCTGCCTGTCCCGCTGAGTTACTCCAGAATACACCAGTTACTTACGCTGTGTGATTTTATGCAGAAAACGTTGGGAAAACAATGCATTAATTTAAATTGTTTTCTTTACCACATCACTTCACTGCTCATCTAACCGGGCAGAACATAGAACAGTACAGCACAGGAACAGGATCTTCAGCCCACAATGCTTATGCACAACATGATGTCTAGCTGACCTGATCTCCTCTGCCCGCCCGTGATCCATATCCCTCTGTGCCCTGCACTGCTATGTTCCTATCTAAAAGCCTCTTGAACCCCACTATTGCAGTTCTGGTCGCCCCATTACAGGGAAGATTAGCAGAGGGTGCAGAGAAGGTTTGCCAGGATGCTGACAACTCTGCAATGTGTTCTAAGCCCTCACGACCAGTATCTTTGCTCACGGCCTTCTGTGGTGAAAACGTGACCCCACATCTCTATTAAACTTTCTCCCCTCACCCTCATCCTACAGCCGTGCTATCTAGTTTTTCCGTTTTTAGTTTTAGAGATACAGTGTGGAAACAGGCCCTTCTGCCCACCAAGTCCACACCGACCAGCGATCCCCACACACTAACACGATCCTGCACACACCAGGGACAATTTATACCAAGCCAATTAACTTACAAACCTGTACACCTCTGGAGTGTGGCAGGAAAATCAAAGTCAAAGTCAATTGTATTTGTCACGTACACCTGAAGATGCAGTGAAATGAATTTGCCAGCAGTGATACACTTAAAAAGAATGCACAATACACAATACACGGAGTGTAGAGCCAAGGCATGTGGGCACCAAGTGTCACTACTTGCTGAGGTTCTACCTGTCCCCGGTGTTGCGAAGGATGGGCCTGGCGCAGATGCCACGCAAGGTGCCAGTCAGCTGGACATTGCCGCCCCATCTGTCGCTTGTGGAAAGGTTCTTCTGGACCAACACCTTTGACCACATGTCCATCGGGCAGTGGTCAGCACAGAATGTCCTGCAGGCACTGCAGGGAAAGGACTCGATGGACCCGGTGGCGTGGTTCCCTGAGCAGACTGCCCAGCTTGTCTGGCAAAATGCCTCATCGCCAGAACTCACCAACAAGCACCAAGACCTGGCTTGGCTGGCGGTGAGGGGAGCCCTCCCAGTCAGATCCTTCCTGCACCGTCGGAACCTCACTACCAGCGCACGCTGCCCTCGGGACGGCTGCTATGGAGAGGAGACGGTTGCCCACCTCTTCGCAGAGTGTAGATTTGCTCAAAGAGTCTGGAGAAAAATGCAAGGGTCCCTGGTATGCTTTATCCCGAACCGCTCCGTCACAGAGGACTCTGTAATTTACGGACTGTTCCCAGGGACACATTCAGAGACTGACATCAAGTGCTGCTGGAAGGTCATCAACTCGGTGAAAGACGCTCTTTGCCCGAGCATTGTTCACCACCCAGCAGAGCGAGATGTCCATCGGGGAATGTTGCCGACTGGCCCACTGCAGACTGCAGGAGTACGTGCTGAGGGACGCACTGAAGCTCGGTGCAGCCAACGCCAAGGCTCGGTGGGGGAGGGCCACAGTCTAGGGTCCTTCCGCTGCTGGACATGGGGGGCACGGTATGGTGGAGATGCCCCTCAAAATAAGGGACGGTATCCCACGCCGGGGGGCCACATGAGTGGCACGGGTGGGGGACACATTTGTGAAATGTATATAAACTACATTGAACAATTTGTATAGCCTCTGAAAATGTCGGATGAATTTTTCGTACGGTTCATGTACTGTATATATTTATTACCTGAATAAAGTCTATTTTGAAATTTAAATTATTCATCACTGTGGTGGAAGGCAACAAAGATCAGCCAGTCCTCCTCCTTTGTCGTCCGTGGTCGTGGCCATAAACCCTCCGTAGTCGCCGCTATGGACGGCCCGATGTACAGGCCCTCTCATCGGGATGATCGAACCTCCCACGTCGTGAACATACTCGCAGTGCCCAGATCAGCACTTTCCTTCCGGCTTCAGGATGTTATAGGCGGCAGGCCGGCAGTCAGGGTTCTTCTCCGGCGATCCCCGACAAGGGATCCCAGACTCCGGATGGTAAGTCCACACCACGCCCGCAGCTAGAAGCTCCACAGACCTCAGCCCCATGATGCCAAAGTCACCAGGCCAGGGATTGGAGCACTCCTCTCTGGTGACCCCCGGCAAGGGTTCGCCCGCTGCGCGATGGAAAAGTCCACACTGCGCCCGCTCTGGGCCAGACTCCGGGAATGGCCGCTCCAATCCAAGCTGTTAGGCCGCGAGGGAGGCGACATGGAAAAAGTCGCCTCTCCCCCCTTTCCCCCCCCCCACCACCATTCCAACACATGACACACCAAGAGATACCTAAACTTACATTTAGACACACCAAAAAAACCAAAAAAAGTCGAAATAACAAACGTGCTGCTGGCAGGGCAGCCGACTTGCAGCGCCCCCACCAACCAAACCGAAGATCTCGGAGAAACCCAAGCAGGTCACGGGGAGAATGTACAAACTTCGTACAGACTGCAGGCATAGTCAGGATCGAACTTGTGTTTCCGCCACTGTAAAGCAGCAACTCTACCGCTACACCACCGTGCCGCCCTCTATAAAAATTAAACAAAACACTTGTCTCTGACTTATGCAATAGCTGCTAATTCCAGTTAATCGTGTAAGCTTCTCACTGCTTATTTTCCCCACATTACCCACTTATAAAGTGATTGAAATGACATCTCCTGATCTGGCCAAATGATGCCACCAGCCCTGATATTTCAATTTCACATCCTTGGGAAAGAAGCTGGGATGTGAAATCTAGCATTCAACACAAAATACCTCATCAGCTACTAAAGATATACACAAAGTATTGGAGAAAACTTTTGGAAAACAATGCGAGACAGGCAGCATCTGTGGAGAGAAGGAATGGGTGACGTTTTGTGTTGAGACCCTTCTATCTACCCAAGATGGAATGGACAATGCCCACCAAGGCAAGAGATGCAATTACCTGTCCTCCTGTGCATGTTGAGTCTGTCCGCACCAGGCTTAAACTAAGCCAAATAATCCATGGGCTGAAATCCCGCGGGGGGGGGGGGGGGGGGGGGGAGGACAGGGGACAGAGGACAGCTTAAAATCTTCCACCGCCCCGCAGTCAAATTGCTGTGTCAAGGCGATCGAGGCTCCCGATATTGAAGCCCCCGCCGGGCGATGGAAGATCCCGCGGCCGATTTTAAGCCATGCCGGGCGATGAAAGGCCCCGCGAACGGGCTGATTGAAGCCCCACGATTCAGGGCGGACAAAGCTGCTGTTGCTGGAGTTACCAACCAGGTCAATGCCCGATGTTATCGTCCACAGGGCCCACGGGCGAAGTCTCGTGCATGCGTTGTGCGCGCTTGTGTGTGCGCGCGCGCGCTTGCGGCCACCAAGAAATTGTGTCCCCCCCCATGTTTTGATAGCGATTTACCCCCCTGCACACATCACATCTAAATGCTCAGTACTATTCAAGGCCATATAAACTTCTCATTCTGAACGAGTCGCCTCTACTTTGGCGGGTTGGCATATTCAATGAGACTTTATTGTCATGTACTGAGATACAGTGAAACTATTTTGTTTTTGCATACAATCCAGTAAAATCAAACGGCAGACCTCACCTGGGCAGTACACAAAGTGTCGCCACGTTTCTGCTGCCGACAAAGATAGTCCGGTCATATTTTCCCCTGGCTGCCCATTCTCTGGGTCCTTCTTTGATCTCGGCGGTCCCAGCCGGGTCCTTCTTTGCTCTCGGCAGCCCCCACCAGAGGCATTAAGGTAACATGTTCAGGAAAGAACTACAGATGCTGGTTTAAATCGAAGATGGACACAAAATGCTGGAGTAACTCAGCGGGACGAGGCAGCATATCTGGAGAGAAAGAATGGGTGACGTTTCAGGTCGAGACCCGTCTGAAGATGTCTGAAGAAGTGTTTTGACGTGAAACATCACCCATTCCCTCTGTCCAGAGATGCTGCCTGTCACGCTGAGTTACTCCAGCATTTTGTGTCTACCTCCCAGTCTTTTTAGTTTGTTTAGCTTTTAATTTTAGAGATACAGAGCAGAAACAGACCCTTCGGCCCACCAGGTCCATGCCAACCAGCGATCACCCCGTACACTTGCACTATCAAACACACTAGGGACAATTTACAATTTTTACCAAAGACAATTAACTTACAAACATTCACGTCTTTGGAGTGTGGGAGGAAACAGGAGGACCCAGAGAAAGCCCACAGGGTCAAGGGGAGAAAGTACAAACACCACACAGACAGCACCCGTAGTCAGGATCGAACCCGGGTCTCTGGCGCTGGAAGGCAGCAACTCTACCGCTGCACCACCATGCTGTCTTCAGTTTTACTCAGATTTACCATGGATTCCTGTAACTGCGATTGTGAGCTAAAACCACTAGAGGGGGTATGTTACCCAGCCCTCAATATCTCCAATCATTGGTTCCATTTTACGCTCTCAAACTATCCTGAACAAAATCAGTAATCCCAATTGTATGTTGGCAATCATCATTTGAATGATGCCTCATCAATAATGTTAATGGATTCAATGATTGCATTTCAATTATATCAATGATTTGGATGAGAACATACAGGGCAAGATTCGCAAGTTTGCAGATGATACAAAAGAAGGTGGTTTTGCAGTGAAGATGGTTGTGAAAAATTGCAGCAGGAACTTGATGGATTGGCCAGGTGGGCGGAGGAATGGTTGATGCAATTTAAAGCAGAGAAATGTGATGTCGTGCATTTTGGGAAGTTTAACGTGGGCAGGACCTACACAGTGAATGGTCGGGCTGTGGGTAGTGTTGTGGAGCAGAGGGATCTAGGAGTACAGGTGCATGGTTCCTTGAAGGAGGAGCCGCAGGTAGATAGGGAGGTCAAAAAGGCTTTCGGAACATTGGCCTTCATCAGTCAGAGTATTGAGTATAAAGGTTAGGAGATTATGTTCATAAGGTCATAAGTGATAGGAGTAGAATTAGGCCATTTGGCCCAACAAGTCTACTCTGCCATTCAATCTTGGCTGATCTATCTCTGCCTCCTAACCCCATTCTCCTGCCTTCTCCCCATAACTCCTGACGCCCGTACTAATCAAGAATCTATCTATCTCTGCCTTAAAAATATCCATGGATTTGGCCTTCTGTGGGAAAGAATTTCTCAGATTCACCACCCTCTGACTGAAGAAATTCCTTATCATCTCCTTCCTAAGGGAATATCCTTTAATTCTGAGGCTATGACCTCTTGTCCTAGATTCACCCACTGGTGGAAACATCCTCTCCACATCCACTCTATCCAGGCCTTTCACCATTCTGTACGTTTCTGTACGATTCTGTGCTTCTCACCATTCTGTACGTGTGTCGCAGTTGTATAAGACGTTGGTGAGGCCGCATTTAGAATATTGTGTCCTGTTCTGGGCACCATGTTATAGAAAATATATTGTCAAACTGGAAAAGGTACAAGGAACATTTACGAGGATGTTGCCAGGACTCGAGGGAAAGGTTGAGTAGGCTGGGACTCTATTCCTTGAAGAGCAGTAGCTGAGGGGTGATCTTGTAAATACGTATAAAATCATGGGAGGAATAGATCGGGTCGATGCACAGAGTAGGGGAATCGAGAACAAGAGGACATAGGTCTAAAAATGCAGGGGAAAAGATTTAATAGGAATCTGAGGGGTAACTTTTTCACACAAAGGGTGATGGGTGTATGGAACGAGCTGCCAGAGGAGGTAGTTGAGGCAGGGACTATCCCAACGTTAATAAACAGTCTGACAGGTACATAGATAGGACAGGTTTAGAGGGATATGGGCCAAATGCAGGCAGGTGGGACTGGTGTAGCTGGGACATGGTGGCCGGTGGGGGCAAGTTGGGCCAAAGGGCCTGTTTCCATGCTGTATCGCTCTGTGACTATGAATAATGGGATTAACCTCTATCAGGCAATTCCCCATGGACTTGACCCTCACTCTGCATCTTGGCTTTGATGTGCAGTGGGAACACTCGGTCTAACCCGCCCTTCTGTTAACTGGGCTGATGGAATATTTGTGTAGGAATTATAATAATTGAATAATTGTCAAATTCCTGGGCGTGCATATTTCCGACGATATTTCCTGGACCCAGCACACTGTTGCAATCATAAAGAAAGCACAACAGTGCCTCTGATTCCTGAGAAGATTACGGAGATTCGGTATGTCCAGGAGGATTCTCTTGAACTTCTACAGGTGCACAGTAAAGAGCATGCTGACCGGTTGCATCGTGGCTTGGTTCGGCAACTTGAACATCCAGGAGTGGAAAAGAGTGCAAAATCTTGTAAACACTGTCCAGTCCATCACCGGCTTTGACCTCCCCACTATTGAAGGGTCCAACGTAGTCGCATTCTCAAAAAGGCAGCCAACATCATCAAAGACCCACACCATCCTGGCCACACACTCATCTCACCACTGCCATCGGGAAGAAGCTACAGGAGCCTGAAAACTGTAACATCCAGGTTCAGGAACAGCTTCTTCCCCACAGCCATCAGGCTATTAAACACGACAACCTCATATGCAATGAACTACAATAGACTATTATTATTATTAGTACAGTTATTTGTTTTCTGAGTTTTAGTTATATTATTTATTATGATTACATATTCTGTGGTGCTGCGGCAAGTAAGAATGTCATTGTTCTATCTGGGACATATGACAATAAAACACTCTTGACTTGATTGAATAATTGAATAAGTTTATTGGCCAAGTATGTTCACATACAAGGAATTTGCCTTGGTGCTCCGCTCGCTCGTGACAACATGACACACAGTGACAATTAAGAATTACACATAAAACATTAAACAAGAAGAAAACATTAACGATTGAACATGTGAATTAAATAAAATACCAGAGCAAAAGGAGGCTACCGATCTTTGGTTATTGAGTAGAGCTGCTACTCGTTGAAAAAAAGCTGTTTTTATGTCTGGCTGTGGCAGCTTTGACAGTCCGGAGTCGCCTTCCAGAGAGAAGTGATTCAAAGCGTTTGTGGCCAGGGTGAGAGGGGTCAAAGATGATCGTACAAAGGAGCATAAGAACCTCGCTTACATTCCAGATAACCGAATACCTGGGCCTAGGATGATTGGAATTAAAAACTCCCTTCATAAATCTAGAAACTAGAGGATGTGGCCCCACAGAATATAATTCTGATTCCATGGGTAAATATGAGGACAGAGCACTGCTGCCTATATTGATCGCACTATAGCTTAACTTATGATCGAAATAGAGAGTTGACAAGAACTCCAGCACATCTGGGACGCCTGCAGTTTGATATGAAATATTCTGCCGTAAGCAGAACACCTCCCACTTTCATATTGAGGAGATGTACTGCTTCTGGGTACTATCCCTCCAGGCCGATGTGTTAACATCCATGGTGCGATCGGACAGTCCTCTCCCCAGGTATGGCCTTCTTAGAATCTGCAAATTTACAGATCAATACTATCATGTAAAGGATGTTGATCGCCAGTTACTGGGTTCACCAGTATGTTTTTATGTTTGGTAACAATCATACGAGGCCGAATAGCCATCTGCAAAACGAGAGGGAACCATGGCTGAGTAGGCCAGTCTGGTATTACCAATACTCCTGAAGTGGAGTCCTGCTTGATTTTTTGCAGGCATCGACTGATGAGACAGAATGGAGGAAATGTATATAAAAACATTCCACTCCAATGCAGCGAGAATGCATCGACCGCTGCCGCCCCAGGATCTGGTTCCCGTGAGACGTATTCAGGCAACTGGTGGTTGCAAACAAATCAATATCCGGCATCCCGTATCGAGGAACAACATCATTAAATGTGTCCTGATTCAACATCCATTCTATCTTGTCATCGAATTGGCATGACCTTGTGTCTGCCACTATGTTGAATCTACCTGGTAAGTAGATTGCTGAAAGCCAGATGTTTTTGTCAATGCACCAGCTCCAGATATGATTAGCCAATCTGTCACAAGATTCCGACTTAACTCCACCCATGTGATTAACATATGCCACTGCTGTAGTGTTGTCAATTTGAACCTGCACATGCAAGTGACTCTTGGCAGAGCAATAAGCTTTAAGCCCATAAAAGGTTCCCAAAAGCTCTAAATAATTGATCCCTCACAGTTGCAGAAGGGATGCCTCATCACTATTCCATCTGCCTCCACAACTGGAAAACATATCAGTGGCACCCCAACCCAGCACACTAACATCAGTCTGTAAGACTATGGAAGGTGTTCAAACTTCCCTGGAAAAACTTGAGACATTCGTGATCCACCATTGTATTTCTGAAATGGCTTCAGCTGGTAATCCCATGACCCTGTCAAAATGACCTGCATGTGTCCTCAGTGCCTGTTCTTTTGCTCGTTGTAATTGTTGGTAATGCAGAGGTCCAAACTGCACAGCTGGAAACCAGCCACCAATTTACCAATCAAACTGGCCACCTGTCTAATTGAAGGTCGTTGTTCACCAAGGACCTTGATACAACCTTCCATTAACTGCTGCCTTTTATGGGCAGAGTCACTAACATATGATCTGAGTTAATGGTGAAGCCCAAGTAATCAATAATTTTGACTGGTGTTAATTTGGATTTATCTGGATGAATGATGAACCTCAATTGCTCAAAAGTGAGTTTAACAACTGAAACGGATGATTCAGCTGCATCACAAGTCTTTCCTACAATTAAGATATCATCTAAATAGGCCATTACAACATGACCCTGAGCTCGGAGTAGCCCTAGAACTGGTTTTAACAATTTGGTAAACAATCTAGGAGCTGAGGTTAATCCATTAGACAGTGCTTTGAATTGCCATAACTGACTCATCCAGCTAAACTTCAAATATATCCTATCATCGCAATGAACAGATACTGAGTAATATGCATCTTTAAGATCTATGCTTGCCATATAACGCCCTTTGGAAATCAGCTGTTTAGCCGTCAGAAAAGTCTCCATTTTGAAGCGTCTATACCGTACAAAAGGGTTAATGCTTGTCAGGTCCAGAATGATTCTACATCTCTCATCCTTCTTAGACCTAGGAAATATATTTGACACAAACTGGTGGAGTTGACGAACCAACTTCTCAATCACCCCTTTACTGTACAATACCTCAAGTTCTGCCTGTATCTGCATATTCTCTTCATGTGAGAAAATGAGTGTCCGACTTGGAACATGCTGAGTGGGTAGAATTCAATTCGAAATCCTTCTATACTGCACAGCACAAACGGATCTGATGTTATCTCCTGCCATTCTTTTAGGAACAAGTGTTCCTAACCTGCCCCCAACTTGAACATATTTCCCACTTAATTTGATTCTATCAGGAGCAAAACCACTGACTTGCATGTTGACCGATGGCACTTGGTGCCCCCTGTTCCTTGTGGGAAAATTCATCCTTCCCCGTGTGACTGTGGCAGGGTGCCAGCTTCGTATGTTCGGGAATGAACAGCTCGTCCCTTCACCAGCCCCAGTCATTGCACCCCGTCGATAGGGGAATTGCCTCCGACCCATTTTGCTGCTCGTCGGCACTTTTATTAACCCCACAGTTTTCGCCTCATCATCAAGTTCTTTAACTCGCTTTGCGAGGTCCTCCCCAAATAGCAGATTAGGCAACTGTACATTGCTAGGCTTGCAGAACGATGCAAACTTAGGGTGAATATTTGGGCGTGTGGCACTCTTTCTTAAGCAGTTCACCTCAAAATGTGCACTGCACAGAATCCCCGAAGCATCGTGATGTGCTTCTGATAGGTGCCCCTCGTCCACCGTTCTGGGGAACGCAGTAATACCTGCAGCAAGCAATTTCAGCACCTGCTGGAGTTTTAGCTCTTGTGCCCGAACTGCAATCCCCATTTGTCCCCATATAACATGGTTCACCACCGGCACCTTCAATAAGGCACAGTCAACCGGGGTTTCGTACTTCTTTACAGTGTCATCCAATACCAGCTCTTGGAGCTGATGGGAGGGCAAATAATTTATACTTGTGGACAACTGCTGCCCCAATGGCTCTCCTGCGTCTGTGGGAATGGCAAATTTTGCAGCCAAATCAGGTATTGTAACCTCATGCCCTTCACCCCCTGGGCTGTGTTCACCCACTGGTTCAGTGTCAGTATACACTGACCCATCAAGCTCTCCTCCTCCATGAGGGAGCGATCATGCAGCCCTATTACAGGCGCTGCTGGCACAGGCTCTCCATCAGCCCGGTGTGGACACCACTCGTACTCCCAGAGTGCATCCTTTGCGAGTATCCTCTCCAACAGGATCTCTATTTCATTTAGCCGTTTAGAAATGGTCTCCCCTTGCGGAGGCGACTCCTCCTGGCCCGACTCGGAGTCAATGGGTCTAGCGGACTTCGAAGTGGCCTTACGCCCCAGCGGCGCGGCAACGCTACTCACAGGCAAGGCGTCTGCATTCGCTAACTCCCCTGTTAACGATGATATAGGTGAGCTAGGCGAGCACCCGCTACCCGCACTCCCGCGGTCTTCCAAACTTTTCCTAGCAGGTCGCCTCCCCTTCACCTTCGTAGCTTTCTGCATTTTAGCACTAGCGCTGTGAGAACCAAGCGTACTTTCAGAAAGCAACCTCTGTTAGCTCGAGCACACAGAGTGATGAGACGTCGCCCACGGGCGGATGCCCCACCAAGACAAATGATAGTAAAGGTGCAATATGACCATGTACTGGAGGAGATGATGAAAAAAATTGTCTGTACCAAGAATCTCACATACGAGGGAGATAAGATCAGTATCTACTGAGATTATCCTGTGGAGTTCTCCAGGAAGAGAGCGCTGTTTAAAGAGACAAAAAAAAAATACTGAAGGATGTGAAAGATCTGAAGTATGGTCTGATGTACCCGGCTACACTAAGAGTTACCTACAATAAGAATGAACATATCTTTACCAACCCTGCGGATGCATTGGAGTTCGCCCAGAAGATCAAGAACCTGCCTGACGACAGAATATTATCTACAAAATAAAGGACGCCAAAGAACAATGTAACTTTGGGGGTTACACAAAAAGCTGGAGAAACTCAGCGGGTGCAGCAGCATCTAAGGAGCGAAGGAGATAGGCGACGTTTCGGGTCGAGACCCTTCTTCAGACTGATCAGGGATCAGGGAAACGAGAGATATAAACAGTGATATGGAGAGATAAAGCAAGAACAATGAGTGAAAGATATGCAAAAAAGTATTGGTGATAAGGGAAGCAAGCCATTGTAAGCTGTTTCTGGTGTGAAAATGAGAAGCTAGTGCGACTTGGGGGGGGGGGGAGATGGAGAAGGAATGTCAGGGCCCGAGGGCTGAGGGAGAGGTGGGGGGGGGGGGGGGGAAGGGAGCAGTCTGGGTTAACAGAATTGAGAAAATTCAATGTTTAAGCCCAGAGGATGCAAACTCCCCAAGCGGAATATGAGATGTTGTTCCTCAAACTTGCGGTGTTGTTCACTCTGGCCATGGAGGAGGCCCAGGACCGAGAGGTCGGATACGGAGTGGGAGGGGGAGTTGAAGTGCTGAGCCACCGGGAGGTCGGGTTGGTTATTGCGGACCGAGCGGAGGTGTTCGGCGAAACGATCGCCTAGCCTCCGCTTGGTCTCACCGATGTAGATTAGCTGGCATCTGGAGCAACGGATGCAGTAGACGAGGTTGGAGGAGGTGCAGGTGAACCTCTGTCGGACTTGGAATGACTGCTTGGGTCCCTGAAAGGAGTGGATGGGGGAGGTGAAGGGACAAGTGTAGCATCTCTTGCGGTTGCAAGGGAAAGTGCCCGGGGAAGGAGTGGAGCGGGAGGGAAGGGAAGAATTGACGAGGGAGTTGCGGAGGGAGCGGTCTTTGCGGAAGGCAGACAGGGGGGGAGATGGGAAGATGTGGCGAGTGGAGGGGTCACGTTGGAGGTGGCGAAACTGGCGGAGGACTATCTGTTGTATTAAGGACCTGTTATACCCAAGGACAATCGAAAATGAAGAAGGATGCTGAATAAGGCCTTTCCCATGGACGTTACACTCATAGCTACTATTATAATACTATTAACATAAATAACTAACAAATACTAATATCACTGCGCGGTACTATTAATAATTATTACTAATGGTCACTAATTACTTACAGTTGAATTACTTAGAATTAGCTAAACGGTAATTATGAGTGCAGTTGGATTTAAAGTTTGATTTCACTTTTCTTCCCTTTTTTTAAATATATTTTTATATATATATATATATTTGACTAATGGAATTTGAATACTTTGGAACCTAAAATGTTTCCCACCCCCCCCCCCCCCGGTAAAATATCGCTATGGAAATGTAATTTTAAAGAGAGCATGGAGCTAGTCAAGTTTTTTTTTTACATCGACTACGGAAGTCGGTAGGTGGTTAGCCATGCTAGTATGGCTATCACTAACTACACTACTTATAGATGTAGTTTTTTCTTTCTTTTTGCACTTTACTAACCTCTTAATCTATCCCTTTTTTTAATATAATACTTTATTATAATTTTAAGTTTGAATGGAGTTATAAGTTTTATCAAAGGAGATATATACGTGAGAAAGATCAACGGGGTTTAAAATTCATCTATCTGATGATCCGGTGTAATGTCGGGCTTGTCGAGCTGAACCATTTGCTCTTTTATAGACCTCCCTAAACAGAAGATACAAGACTCAAATATGAAGATTGGGGGTGAAGGAATAACATTTTGTAGCTGGAATGTTAAGGGTATTAACGAACCAATTAAGAGAGGAAAAGTAGTAGCACATTTAAAAGCACTTAAAACAGATGTAATATTCCTCCAAGAAACTCACCTAAAAAAGGATGCAGAACATAGATTGAAAGCTAAATGGATTGATAAAGCGTATCATTCTTCATTTACACATAAATCCAGAGGTGTTGCAATACAAATCCGTAAAGGGATACCTTTTAAACATATATCAACTATAACGGACAGTGATGGAAGATACATTATATTAATAGGTGAAGTATATGCACAAAAATGGACTCTTATTAATGTTTATGGACAAAATTTTGATAGTCCTTTGTTTTTTTAGAAAATATTTAATACAATTCCGGAATTAGCACAACACAATTTAATAATTGGAGGAGACTTAAATTGTACATTAGATCCCTATTTAGATAGGTCATCAAGACAAAGGAAAATCAAATCGCACTCCAGTGACTTATTAAACGCATATATAGATACAAGTAATATCAAAGATGTTTGGAGAATAGAAAACCCAACTGGACGAGAATATACATTTTATTCACCGGTACATAAAACATATTCAAGAATAGATTATTTTTTGGTGGACTCTAAGCTTATTCCATTTACTTATAATTCGAAATACCACAATATTATAATCTCGGACCATGCCCCTTTAACATTTATGATTAAAATAAATGGAAGGACTGAGAAACAGGTACAATGGAGACTTAACCCACAAATTTTAAAGGAAAAAGCATCTCAGGAAACATTTAAAGCATTTACTCGGGGAGCCGTGATCTCTTCCCAAGCATTTTATAATAAAAAGAATCGGGTGATACAACAGGCATTGGAAAGGGAAATTAAACAATTAGACATAGAGAATGCGGCTACACCAACCATGATAAAACACAATAAAATTGCAGCATTGAAAAATAAATTAAATAAAATATATTCAGACCAAGTTGTAAAATGTTATCAATATACTAAACAATTACATTTAGAATTTGGAGATAAACCTCAAAAATTATTGGCTCGTCAATTACGGAAACTGGACGGGGAAAAAACAATTCATAGGATTAAATCAGACAAAGGAGAACCACTAGTACAACCTAAGGATATTAACGAGAGATTTCTGCAATATTATCAAAACCTTTATTCTGCTAAAACGATAGATCACCGGACAGGAATAGAAGCATTCTTACAAAAATGCAATCTTAAAGGGTTAGATTTGAAAGATAGAGAATTATTAGACACTGAAATAACAGTAAAAGAAATTGAAGAGTCTATCAGATCTCTAAAAAATGGTAAATCCCCGGGACCAGATGGCATTGGCTCAGAATTTTATAAAACATTCTATGACCTGATTGTTCTGCGTTTAAAGACATTATACGAACATATTTATACCCAACAGAAATTACCAGAAACGCTAAATGAATCTATTATGACACTTATACCAAAAATAGATAAGGATCTGGATGATCCAGGATCATATAGAGCTATAGCTCTTCTAAATACTGATCAAAAAATATTAACTAAAATCCTAGCACAAAGATTAAGTACAGTGATTAATAAATTAATACACCCGGATCAAACAGGATTTATACCAAAACGGTATTCCTCATATAGCCTGAGACGATTATTGAATATTATATACTCAAAAAGAAGTATTAACAAAGATCTAGCAATTATTTCGTTAGATGCTGAGAAAGCTTTCGACCAGGTGGAATGGCCCTATTTATTTTCGGTTATGGAAATTTTTCAACTGGGCGAGAAGTTTAGTACATGGGTAAAACTTTTATATACTAATTCAACAGCTAGAATATCAACAAATCAAATGTTATCAACTAAATTTAACTTATCTCGAGGCTGTAGACAAGGATGTCCGTTATCCCCGCTATTATTTGCACTTGTAATAGAACCATTAGCAGAAAGTGTGAGGTCCCATCCTGAAATATATGGGTATAAAACCAAAGATACTGAAAATAAAATCTCCTTATACGCAGACGATGTATTAATTTACATCACAAAACCTGAAGTTAGTATCCCTAACTTATTAAATTTAATAACTGAATATGGCTCATTTTCAGGATACAGAATTAATTGGAATAAAAGTGAAATCATGCCAATAATGGAAAGTAATCCACATATATTACAACAATTCCCTTTTAAAATAGTAAATGAAAAACTCAAATATAATGGAATTTATGTAACAAAGAGATATACTTCTTTATTTAAATCTAATTTCCCGCCTTTATTGAACAAATTACATAAGAATATTTTATATTGGAAAACATTACCTATTTCAATGTTGGGTAGAATTAATGTGATAAAAATGATTTTTCTCCCGCAATTATTGTACCTCTTTCAATTAATCCCGATACATCTCTCAAAAACTTTTTTAAAAAAGGTTGACTCTATAGTCACCAATTTTATCTGGGATTATAAGAACCACAGAATAAATAAAAAACACTTATGTAATTCAAAAATAAATGGAGGTTTAGCACTACCAAATTTTATGTTTTATTTTTGGGCAGTTAATATTAAAAATATGAATTTTTGGTTGGAAGAACCGGACAAACAGCCAGATTGGTTAAAAATGGAAAAGGAAGACCGTTTACCTTTTGAAATTGGGTCGATTCTATTTGCTATTACTAAATTAAGCAAAAAAACCTATAAAGAAAACCCTATAATAGACAGTGGAATAGACGCATTTGGAAACAATTAAAGAAGACACTAAAATTGGATAATTTACCACTATCTCTTCCCATTGTAAACAATGCTACATTTAAACCCTCATTGATGGATAAAGGTTTTTTACAATGGAAAAATCACGGAATTACAAAGATTGGCGATCGCTATAGGAAAAGTTCATTTCTCTCATTTCAGGAACTAAAACAAATTTATGGGCTTCATTCAAGAGACTACTTTAGATATCTACAAATTAGAGACTATGCTAAGTCAAATACACAGGACTATAGAAATAGAAACACAGAAATTCATGATGAATGTTTGAATAAACACCCGAACACAGAAAAATTGATATCTTATATTTATAATATTCTATTAGATAATGATGTACCCATGACGGAAATATATAGGCAATCATGGGAAAACGAACTAGGATTTCATCCCAGAAATATGGGATGAAAGCTTACAACATATACATCACTGTTCGTTAAATGCTAGACATTCTTTAATACCATTTAAAGTATTACATAGATTGCACTATTCAAAAACCAAATTAAACTTAATCTTCCCATGCGTATCCCCTATTTGTGATAAATGTCAACACTTAGAGGCTAATCTAACGCACACATTTGTAAGCTGTATAAAAATTAATAATTTTTGGATGGAAATTTTTAAGATAATTTCGGAAGTCGTCAATACCAAATTGGTCCCCGATTCAAAATTAATAATATTAGGAATACTAGATCAAAATCAATTATTTATAACGAACCAAAGGACCTTTATCGATTATAGTTTAATAATTGGGAAACAAATAATATTAAAAGGCCCTATAACCCCCACAATTAAAATGTGGACTATGGAAATGTCGGAGACCCAACTGTTGGAAAGATTAAGATTTGTCTTAATGGAGAAACAAGAATTATTTACTAGAATATGGTCCCCATTCATTGAATATTTGAAGGGGCAAACTGGTTCGGCACGAGAACCTGACTGAAACCAGAATTAAGGAATAGATGAAGAATTACATTTTATAATCTGCGGACATATCTCCAATGATGCATGATCCATTCTTCTTTTGTTTTTTTTTCTTTCCCCCTCTCTATTACTTTCTATCTATATAAATATTTAAAAAATATATAGAAGTACAATTACTATACAATTGTTAATATAAATAATATTAGTAATGTATGACTATAACAAACAAAATGCTTTTTATTATGTATTTACTTCTAATAAAAAAATGTATTAAAAAAAAAGATAGCAACCTCCAAACTAAGTTTAGCACTTACCTCGAGGTTTTTTAAACTTACCGCTGGAGGAGCTCTGCTACTCCAACAGACGCTGCGCCATGCGTCTGACGTAATGACGTGCGTGCGGCTGGACGGCGTTTTTCTTCACGTAGTCACTCACGTGACTCCGAAGTAAAATGTTATACAGTTTAAGAAACTGCACAATCAAATGAGATGTGTTATTTAAAAATAGTCGATTTTTGGAGTGGGGGAGGCACGGTGGCGCTGCGGTAGAGTTGCTGCCTCGCAGCGCCAGAGACCCAGGTTCAATCCTGACTACGGGTGCTGTCTGTACGGAGTTTCTGCGATCTCCCCGTGACCTGCGTGGGTTTTCCTCCCACTCGGCAAAAACGTGCAGGTTGTAGGTTAATTGACTTGGTGTACGTGTAAATTGTCGTTAGTGTGTGTTGGATAGTGCTAGTGTGCGGGGATCGCTGGTCGGAGCAGACTCGGTGGGCTGGTGCATGTCCAAACTAAACTAAACTAAAGCAAACAAATGAAACGTATACACAATAATTCTCGGACAGCTCCACAGGACGTGCACTCCATAAATCTCAGCTTCCATCGCCTCCAGCTTTGTTGTTGCTACAGATTAACAGCGGAGTCTACAGATGTCCTCGACGTTCTGTGCGTGGCCTCTGAAAGTGGACAAACAACTATCATCGCAAAGGCACTCCAATCCAAGCTCAGAGAATGAATATTTTTAAGGGAGAGAGAGATAGATTTTTGATTAGTACGGGTGTCAGAGGTTACGGAGAGAAGGCAAGAGGGTGGGGTTAGGAGGGGGAGATAGATCAGCCATGATTGAATGGCGGAGTAGACTTGATGGGCCGAATGGCCTAATTTTACTCCTATTCCTTATGACATGAAAGGAATCAAAACAATGTGGGGGACAAACAGAACCGTAACATCAGAGCAATAAACTTTAAAAAGTCCCTGTCAGTGATATTGCATGTACGTTATTATTTAGATTTTCATCGTACAAGGTTCAACTTAATATTAGTTTCGGTTTAGTTTAGTTTAGAGATACAGAATGGAAACAGGCCCTTCAGCCCACAGAGTCCGTGCCAACCATCGATCTCCCTTCACACTAGTTCCACTTTCGCATCCACTGCTTACACATTCGGGACAATTTACAAAGGCCAATTGACCTACGACCCCACGTCTTTGGGGGCTGTCTGTGTGGAGTTTGCACGTTTCCCCTGCGACCGCGTGGGTATCCTCCTAGTGCTCCGGTTTCCTCCCACATCCAAAACACTTGTGGGTTTGTAGGTTAATTGGCCCTCTGTAAATTACCCCCAAGAGAGTGGATGGGAGAGTGGGACATGATTGAACTAGTGGGAACGGGTGATGGAAGGTCGGTGCGGACTGTGGGCCTGTTTCTATGCCTTATTTCTAACTCAACTCAACTAATCGGCACGGTGGCGCAGCGGTAGAGTTGCTGCCTTACAGCACTTGCAGCGCCGGAGTCTCAAGTTCGATCCTGACTATGGGTGCAGTCTCTACGGAGTTTGCACGTTCTCCCCGTGACCGCGTGACTTTCCTCCCACATCCCAAACACGTGTGGGTTGGTAAGTTAATCGGCCCTCTGTAAATTACCTCTCCGTGTAGGAAGTGGATGTGAATGTGGGATAACATTGAAGGTGTGAACGGGTGATCGATGGTCCGTGTGGACATGGTGGGCAAGTTTCCATGCTGTATCTCTGAACTCAAATAAACAAATCAAATATCAAATTGAACCTTGTGTGGGAAGGAACTGCAGATGCTGGTTTACACCGAAGATAGACACAAAATGTCGGAGTAACTCAGCGGGACAGGCAGCATCTTTGGAGAGAATGGGTGACGTTTTGGGTCAAGAACCTTCTTCAATCTCGACCCGAAATGTTACCCGTTCCTTCGCTCCAAAGATGCTGCCTGACCCACTGAGTCACTCCAGTATTTTGTGTCTATCTCAAGGATGTGCAGATGTGGTTTACACTAAAGATGATGGAGTCCAGCATTACTCCAGCATTTTGTGTCTACCAAGTCAAACCTTCTAACCTTCTAGTATAATTACGCTAAACTATCGAGGTTAAAACACTCACCATTTAGTCGGGGGCTTGTGGAAATGTCGCAGTAAGAGGTAGAGCAGCAGCAACAGTGTGATAGCAGCAATGGAGGTCGGCACAATCCACCGGTGATCTGTGGCTCTCACCGTTTCCTTCGGATTCTCTTGCGGGAAAGACACCGACACAGAAACATCCGCTCAATATTGATGCAATTATTAAAAATCAGAAACCAAAATAACTTTTGTGCAATTTTCCACAGAATCCTTGGAGGTATGAGGAATACAATGTAGTTTAGAGGTTTAGAGATACAGTGTGGAAACAGGCCCTTGGGCCCACCGAGTCTGCACCGACCAGCGATCCCCACACATTAGCACTATCCCACACTAGGGACAATTTACATTTATACCAAGCCAATTAACCTGTACGTCTTTGGAGTGTGGGAGGAAACTGGAAATCTCGGAAAAAGCCCACGTGCGGTCACGGGGCGAACGTACAAACGCCGTACAGACAGGACCCGTATATAACTTGTATTTAAGGTCAAACTGGGCAGTGGGAATGACCAGTGGATGATAAATTTATGCAGGGCCCCACGTACAAGACACTGCGCAGCATCTGGTGAAGGCCAGTGTACCTGGAAAGTTCTCATATAGAACATAGAACAGTACAGAAAATAGACACAACGTGCTGGAGTAACTCAGCGGGACAGGCAGCATCTCTGGAGAGAAGGAATGGGTGCCATTTCAGATCTATGCCTTTCTTCAGATCCGGTCTGGAAAAGGGTCTCGACCTGAAACTTCACCCATTCCTTCTCTCCAGAGATGCTGCCTGTCCCGCTGAGTTATTCCAGTGTTTTGCGTCTGTCTTCGGTGTAAACCAGCATCTGCAGTTCCTTCCTACACAGAACAGTACAGCACAGGAATAGGCCCTTCGGCCCATAATGTCTGTGACAAACACGATGCCAGGTTATACTAATCCCCTTAGTTTTAGTTTACTTTAGAGATACAGCGCGGAAACAGGCCCTGTGGCCCAACACGTCCGCGCCGACCGGCGATCCCCGCACACTAACACACTAGGGACAATTTCCAATTTTATTTCGGAGTCACGCGAGTGACTACGTGAAGAAGCCCCGCCAGGTGCATGTTCGGCATTACGTCGACGCATGTGGCACCGACAGGGTGGAGAGCGCAGCTCCCACCAGCGGTAAGTTTAACCCATAGGTAAGTCAGTGTTGAACTTCTTGCCAGTGTTTTTTAAACTCTGTAAGTCTGCAGAGCCAGCTAGAGTGTTTATGTATTGTGGAATTTTAAAAAAACTCTACATCTGGCTTGAATATACGGAGCAAGCTGGAGTATAAGTATTTAAACTGCAGTAATTGAATGGAACGCGCTGAAACCGCAGTTTCCGATTTAGATGGGATCGGGAGATAAGGCTGATTTAAAAACCGGTTCCCGCTATTTAGATCGGGTTTGGAGATAACGGCTGCGCTAAATGCCGGCTCCAAATACCCACAATGGTAAAATAAAGTCTGCTCTGTGTAAATGTTACCAGATGCAGTTTTCCTTTATGGAAATGTATACTGAGGTTAATACTAATATTCTGACAAGCAGAATGTGCCTCTCAGAATTATAATTTTAAAGGTATATGATTTATGCACAAATACAAAACAGTAAAGAAAGTAACTCTCCTCCAAGGGAAGACAAGAATGAGGGGAAGGCTGGAAATGGAGAAAATGCTCCACACTTGACTTAGTCAAGGGTTCTAAGACCCATGTATGTCTTCCTGTAAGGCAAGCTCCAAAGGAGTTTCCATACGCTGAGTATGGTGCCTATGAAAATGGAATTCTGATTCTCCAGTATCTTGGTTAGGTCTGGATGAGGTCACTAGAGCAAGATAAAATGCTCAGAATTCTAATCAGTCAAAGGTTTTAAAGACCCACTAAGGCAGGCTCCATACACCAAGTATGGTGCCTATAAAGAATGAGAATCTCATTCACCAGTGCCTTGCATAGGTCTGGATGAAGTCTTTAGAGCAAGATAAACTGCTCAAAACTCTAAACAATTAAGGGTTTTAAGACCCATGAGATTCTAAGGCAGGCTCCGAAGGAGTTTCCATACAATGAGTATGGTGCCTATGAAGAATGAGAATCTCATTCACCAGTGCCTTGCATAGGTCTGGATGAAGTCTCCTTAGAGCAAGACTCAGGAGTACCAGGGCAGGATGAAACTGATCCTGAAGCTGGTGTCCCTACTTATGTGTATACACCAGAGCACAATAGAAATGCTCCGGGTGTTCCCGATGTAGCACCAAGTTTTGCTATATCGGTATGGACTGGTGAGGCTATGGATGAACCTGGCGGCCAACATTATTTGGTTTCTCACCTACTCCAAGATACTGTTATGACTGAAACAGTAAATAATATATAAAACACCCGTCTATTGTGCCTCGCTCAGGGTGCCATCAGTAACTCAGTAATTAGGCACCCATGAGTCAATGATGCGAGGACAGGAAATGTGTTCCAGTATGTCCTCTAGCTGATATTCAGTTGGCATCATTGTATTTGGAGAAGACATACATGGGTCAATAATGTCCAATACTGTTAAGACATGCTTGCGTTACTCTGCAATGCATATTCGAACCCAATTGTATGATGCAAATTGCCATTTGGCTAACATTATCCCCAATATACGCAGGATTATATGGGACAAGCTATAACCAGATTTATGATTGATGAAAACGAACCCCTATATTAAGAAGGAGGAGATCTTCTGGTTCATTTACGGAAGTACAGAAACGTCATTCCATTACACATGGAATTTCTGGGAAAACAACCTATGGTTGGTTAAGATTGCAATTGTTTATTTGGGAAGAAAGCTTACAACAAATTCATCGCTGTTCGTTAAATGCCAGACATACTTTGATACAATTCAAAGTAATACATAGATTACACTACTCAAAAAAGAAATTAAATAGAATTTTTCCTAATATATCACCATTATGTGATAAATGTCAGCACATAGAAGCCGATTTAACTCATAGTTTTGTAATATGTACAAAACTTAATAACTATTGGACTGAGATTTTTAAAATTATTTCCATAGTTTTAAAGATCACATTAAGCCCTGCTCAAAATTAATTATATTTGGGGTTTTAGATTCAAACCAAACTTTAAAAGTAAATCAAAGAAATTTTCTGGATTACTGTTTAATTATTGGAAAAAAATTAATATTACAATTTTGGAAGGGACCATTATCCCCGACAATTAAAATGTGGACAGTGGAAATGTTGGAGACATTACAACTGGAGAGAATTAGGTTTATCCTAATGGATAAACTTGAGCTTTTTGAACAAATATGGTCTCCATTCACTGATTATATGAAGGGGTAGCTGGGCTCGGCATTGAAACTCAATGAGTACCCGGTGGAAAGATCAAACAAAAATGTTTAATTTCAGATTTATATACTTGTCTCTATATATTATATTTAGAAATTGCTCCATTCATTGATAAGATGTATACTGTTTTCTTTTCCACACGTATAATAACAGTTTACTAGTTATATGTTTTTTTTTTGTTTGTTGTTTTTTTTTATATTAATCAAATATAATCATACTCTTTTAATTACCCACTATTCTTTCTTTATACTTTTTTCTTATTCTCTTTTTTCACTCTATAAAAAAAAGTGAGGCCTATATATATGGTTTGCTAATATTTATATAATTTTGGAAAGATGTATTAACTATATCTGAAAAAAATTGTTATATTATTTGTAATATGTATGGCCTCTAATAAAAATATATTTTTTAAAAAAATTACAATTGTTTTGTAATTCTGCATTAATCTGATCGGCTTGGTGTTTGAATGTACCAGAAACTCGTCAGGTAGAGATAATATATACCAGACACAAGTATGGGGGTTGCAGAGTCATTCTAGGACTCACAAACTTAACTTTATAGTTCAGTATGAACATTTTTAAAAAGTACACTTCAGCATTATAATGAAGTTGTTATCACAAGGCTGCTATGTGGTTATTTTTTAGATTTTAAAAAGATGCCTATTATTCAGGTACTTCAATTAATTGGATGGGTCAGCTGAAGGAATTACCTAATGGGTTAAATTCAGCCCTCAAATTGCTCACACAATTATTGAAACCAGCACCGGTGTTAATGAGGGCTCAGAATCACATTGTAATGACTTATCTAGAGGATATGTTAATTGTAAATGGGAGACAGCTGAAGAACTGAGTTCAGCAATCATAAGCTCATTGAAAGGCTAGGTTCTGTACATCCAAACAACATGGAAGTTACAGGCATCCCAAGCAACTGATTATTTGGGGTTTGTTTTTAATACAGTTGATATGTGAGTAACTTTATCAACAAATTAAGGTTGGGGATGTTACAAATGCCTGTATTTGTCTTGGGGAAAAAACATTATCCCACCATCCAAGAAGTAGCTACGGTTACTGGTAAAATGATAGCAGCATTCATGCTGCCGAATTGGGACCTCTGCATGATCAAAGTCTGCAAAGACCAGAGTATAAGAGTAAAAAGCGTGCAGGTTATTGATTAGATCCATGCAGTTACCAAATAAAGGTTGAGTTGAATTCAATGATGGATTCGCAATGTTGCACAAGTTACTAGAAGTAAAAATTTGCTTGTTCAGAAGTCTTCAGTGTTATTACAGACTGATGAGAGTGTTCTCAGATGGGGAGCTTAGGACAGCGACACCAGTTGTGGTGGTCGATGGACTGTCCAAGACGATTAATTCTCCAAATACATGGTTGAATTATTTGGAGTTATTGGGGGCATTTTATGCATTGATAGCTGTTGTTCTACAATAAAGAACTTGCATGTTCAATTACGAGTAGACAATACCACAACTGTGGGAGAATACAATATTGTGATAAGACAACAGATCATGAAAATGCAAATTACAATACAGAATGAATGTTAAAATTCAAAAAGTTTTAAAAAGATTGTATAGTATGTGTACGGTACACAGTATGTGTACCAAATGTTGATCTGTTGTGTCTGGATTAAATCCCCAGTGGTCTAAATGTGTCTCGTGGGAGTCAGACCTAGGATCATTAGCAGTGGATGCATTCTCGCTACATTGGGGAAGTATAGTCTTTTATGTTTTCCCCATTTTGTCTGATTAGACAATGTATCGCCAAAATAGAGCAAGTCTCCGCCGCAGGCGTTTGGTGTTCCAAATTGGTATTGTTCTCGGCCTTTTGGCTAAGATCAAGTGTAGTATCTGTTCTTATCAGTTAATATCTGATACGTCCCTTATCTAGGGACCATTACTACACAGCCATTGTTCCCATTGGTGCTCAGAATAATGATTCAGACATTCATGACAAATACCAGGTGCAGTAATTGTTGGTACATCCAGTAACGGCAGAAGTCATCCATTACATGACCGTATTCTTACAGTTTACAACTTCCCCTTGTGTAGGAAGGAACTGCAGATGCTGGTTTACACAGAAGACAGACACAAAATGCTGGAGTAACTCAGCGGGACAGGCAGCATCTCTGGAGGGAAGGAATGGGTGAGACCTTTCTCCAGACACCACCGCTGTTATTACAAAGAAAAGCTTAAAAACAAAGATCATGAATCTTTACCTGTTACTTGTAGTGTGACTGCAACTCGTAGAACCACGCTGTAGCCCCCAGTGGGGTGTTTCAACTGAATGAAGCACGTGTACGTGGCTGCGTCGCTCACTCGGAGGTCGGTGAGAAGAAGGGAGAAGTTGCCGTGTTTGAACTCTGCGGTGAACAGCCTTGCCCTGGTGCCCAGGCCCGATGTGTGGTCCTCTCTGCCCACATGGAAGGAATGGATTAACCGCTTGTCCACCTGCCAGTAAACGCGAATATCATTGTTGGCTTGTTTCCCCACGTTGGTGTCCAGACAGGGCAGGAGGGCACTTTCACCCACAAAACCCGTGAGGTTAGACGGCGACACTGGGGATAAAATAAGGACAAAATAAGCCAGGGTCTCGTCCACTCATTCATTCTCCCCACAGATGCTGCCTGTCCCGCTGAGTTACTCCAGCATTTTATGACTATCTTCGGCTGAAACCAGCATCTGTAGTTCCTTCCTACACATTTTTTTTAGTTTAGAGATACAGCGCGGAAACAGGCCCTTTGGCCCACTGAGTTCACGCCAACCAGTGATCCCCGCACACTAACACACTAGGGACAATTTACAATTATACCAAGCCTACAAACCTGTACGTCTTTGGAGTGTGGGAGGAAACTGGGGATCCTGGAGAAAACCAACACAGGTCACAGAGAGAACGTGCAAACTCCGTACAGACAGCACCCGTAGTCAGGATTGTCCCCGGGTCTCTGGCTCTGTGAGGCAGCGACTCTACCGCTGCGCTACCGTGCCACCCCGGTGTTTCCCAACTGCGCTGAATGCCATTTTAAATTCTCAATGGCCCTTTCACTACTTCCAATTGTTCTACTACCCTCGATTGCCCAAAATAGGTGCGAGGGGCAAAGTTTAAAGAAGAAGTGAGAGGGCAGTTTTTTTACAGAGTGTGGTGGGTGCCTGGAATGCAGTGCCAGGGGTGGTGGTGGAGGCTGATATGATAGTGGTGTTGAAGAGGCTTTTAGTTAGGCACACGGACCATAATATGGTTGAGTTCTTCATTAGGATAGAGAGTGACATTGTTAATTCAGAAACAATGGTTCTGAACTTAAAGAAAGGTAACTTTGAGGGTATGAGAAGTGAATTGGCCAAGATTGACTGGCAATCAATTCTAAAAAGGTTGACGGTGGATACGCAATGGAAGACATTTAAAGACTGCATGGATGAACTACAAAAATTGTTCATCCCAGTTTGGCAAAAGAATAAATCAGGGAAGGTAGTGCATCCGTGGATAACAAGGGAAATCAGGGATAGTATCAAAGCAAAGGATGATGCGTACAAAGTAGCCAGAAAAAGCAGCATACCAGAGGACTGGGAGAAATTCAGAGACCAGCAGAGGAGGACAAAGGGCTTGATTAGGAAAGGAAAAATAGATTATGAAAGAAAACTGGCAGGGAACATAAAAACTGACTGCAAAAGTTTTTATAGATATGTGAAGAGAAAGAGATTAGTTAAAACAAATGTAGGTCCCTTGCAGACAGAAACATGTGAGTTGATCATGGGGAACAAGGATATAACTACTTTGGTTCCGTCTTCACTAAGGAAGACATAAATAATCTGCCGGAAATAGCAGGGGACCACGGGTCAAAGGAGGAATTGAGTGAAATCCAGGTTAGTCGGAAAGTGGTGTTGGGTAAATTGAATGGATTAAAGGCCGATAAATCCCCAGGGCCAGATAGGCTGCATCCCAGAGTACTTAAGGAAGTAGCTCCGGAAATAGTGGATGCATTAGTGATAATCTTTCAAAACTCTTTAGATTCTCGAGTAGTTCCTGAGGATTGGCGGGTAGCAAACGTAACCCCTCTTTTTAAGAAGGGAAGGAGAGAGAAAACGGGGAATTACAGACCAGTTAGTCTAACATCGGTAGTGGGGAAACTGCTAGAGTCAGTTATTAAAGATGGGATAGCAGCACATTTGGAAAGTGGTGAAATCATTGGACAAAGTCAGCATGGATTTACGAAAGGTAAATCATGTCTGACGAATCTTGTGGAATTTTTCGAGGATGTAACTAGTAGCGTGGATGGGGGAGAACCAGTGAATGTGGTGTATCTGGACTTCCAGAAGGCTTTCGACAAGGTCCCACATAAGTGATTGGTATACAAACTTAAAGCATACGGCATTGGGGGTTCAGTATTGATGTGGATAGAGAACTGGCTGGCAGACAGGAAGCAAAGAGTAGGAGTAAATGGGTCCTTTTCACAATGGCAGGCAGTGACTAGTAGGGTACCGCAAGGCTCAGTGCTGGGACCCCAGCTATTTACAATATACATTAATGATCTGGATGATGGAATTGAAGGCAATATCTCCAAGTTTGCGGATGACATTAAGCTGGGGGGCAGTGTTAGCTGTGAGGAGGATGCTAGGAGAGTGCAAGGTGACTTGGATAGGCTGGGTGAGTGGGCAAATGTTTGGCAGATGCAGTATAATGTGGATAAATGTGAGGTTATCCACTTTGGTGGCAAAAATAGGAAAATAGACTATTATATAAATGGTGGCCGATTAGGAAAAGGGGAGATGCAGCGCGACCTGGGTGTCATGGTACACCAGTCATTGAAAGTAGGCATGCAGGTGCATCAGGCAGTGAAGAAAGCTAATGGTATGTTAGCTTTCATAGCAAAAGGATTTGAGTATAGGAGCAGGGAGGTTCTACTTCAGTTGTATAGGGTCTTGGTGAGACCACACCTGGAGTATTGCGTACAGTTCTGGTCTCCAAATCTGAGGAAGGACATTATTGCCATAGAGGGAGTGCAGAGAAGGTTCACCAGACTGATTCCTGGGATGTCAGGACTGTCTTATGAAGAAAGACTGGATAGACTCGGTTTATACTCTCTAGAATTTAGGAGATTGAGAGGGGATCTTATAGAAACTTACAAAATTCTAAAGGGGTTGGACAGGCTAGATGCAGGAAGATTGTTCCCGATGTTGTGGAGGTCCAGGACAAGGGGTCACAGCTTAAGGATAAGGGGGAAATCCTTTAGGACCGAGATGAGAAGGACTTTTTTCACACAGAGAGTGGTGGGTCTCTGGAACTCTCTGCCACAGAGGGTAGTTGAGGCCAGTTCATTGGCTATATTTAAGAGGGAGTTAGATGTGGCCCTTGTGGCTAAGGGGATCAGAGGGTATGGAGAGAAGGCAGGTACGGGATACTGAGTTGGATGATCAGCCATGATCATATTGAATGGTGGTGCAGGCTTGAAGGGCCGAATGGCCTACTCCTGCACCTAATTTCTATGACTATGACTCTATATGCAGGGAACGGAGGAATATTGATCATGAGAAGGCAGGGGAGATCAGTTTTACTTTGCATCATGCTTGGGACACACATTGTGGGCCGAAGGGCCTGTTCTGTGCTGGATTCTCATAAGTTCATAAGTGATTGGAGCAGAATTAGGCCATTCGGCCCATCAAGTCTACTCCACCACTCAATCATGGCTGATCTATCTCTCCCTCCTAAACCCATTCTCCTGCCTTCTCCCCATAACCCCCAACATCTTCTACAACTTTGCCACCAGCTACAGCCGGTGATGGCATAGTTATGGGGCGTGAAATAGGAGCTCAACAAATCAAAGAATGAAGACAGAACGGAATCGTCATCTCAGTGAAAGACAATACAAGTTTCTTTTATTCTATGGATCCCAGAAATGACAAACAGAAAATACTTATCAGGTCAGGCAGCATCTATGGGAAGAGAAGTATTCAACGTTGTAGGTTGAAGAGCCAAGAGACATTTAGTTTAGTTTATTGTCACGTGTACCGAGGTACATTGGAAAGCTGTTTTTGTTGCGTGATATCCAGCCAGCGGAAAGACTATACATGATTACAATCGAAGAAAGCTCTCAATCCGAAACGTCACCTATCAATATTCTCCAGAGATGCTTATTCTCCAGAGATCCCTATTCTCCAGAGATACATCGACGACTGATTTGGTGTCACCTCCTGCACCCATACTCAACTGACTGACTTCATCCGTTTCACCACCAACTTCCATCCGGCACTCAAATACACCTGCACCATTTCCGACACTTCCCTACGATTCCTTGACCTCACCATCTCCATCGCAGGGGATACACTCCTGACCGACATCCACTATAAATCCACTGACTCCCATGGCTACCTGGACTACTCTTCCTCCCACCCTGCTTCCTGTAAGGACTCCATCCCCTATTCCCAATTCCTCCGTCTACGCCGCATCTTGCTCCCAGGATGAGGTGTTCCACACCAGGGCATCACAAGTGTCCTCGTTCTTCAGAGAACATCCCCTCCCTCACTATAATTGAGGCTCACACCAGGGTCTCCTCCATACCCTGCAACACTGCCCTCTCTCCCCATCCCCCCACTCGCAACAAGGGCAGAGTCCCCTTGGTCCTCACCTTTCACCCCACCAGCCGGTACATACAACACATAGTCCTCCGCCAGTTTCGCCACCTCCAACATGACCCCTCCACTCGCCACATCTTCCCATCTCCCCCCATCTGCCTTCCGCAAAGACCGCTCCCTCCGCAACTCCCTTGTCAATTCTTCCCTTCACTCCCACTCCACCCCTTCCCCGGGCACTTTCCCTTGCAACCGCAAGAGATGCTACACTTGTCCCTTTACCTCCCCCCTCCACTCCTTTCAGGGACCCAAGCAGTCCTTCCAGGTCCGACAGAGGTTCACCTGCACCTCCTCCAACCTCATCTACTGCATCCGTTGCTCTAGATGCCAGCTGATCTACATCGGTGAGACCAAGCGGAGGCTTGGCGATCGTTTCGCCGAACACCTCCGCTGGGTCCGCAATAACCAACCCGACCTCCCGGTGGCTCAGCACTTCAACTCCCGCTCCAATTCCGTATCCAACCTCTCTGTCCTGGGCCTCCTCCACGGCCAGAGTGAGCAACACCGCAGGTTGGAGGAACAGCACCTCATATTCCGCTTGGGGAGTCTGCATCCTCTTGGCATGAACATCAAATTCTCTCAATTCTGTTAACCCTGGCTGTCTCCTCCCCCTCCTACCTCTCCCTCAGCCCTCTCCTCCTCCTTTTTCCTTTCTTCCCCCTGCCTCCCCCCACCCCCTATCAGTCTGAAGAAGGGTTTCGGCCCGAAACGTTACCTATCTCCTTCGCTACTTAGATGCTGCAGCACCCGCTGAGTTACTCCAGCATTTTGTGTACCCTCCAGAGATGCTGCCTGACCTGCTGAGTTACTCCAGCAATTTGTATCTATCTTCAGTGTAAACCAGCATCTGCAGTTCCTTCCCACACATGATTACAATGTACAGATACAGGATAAAGGAAATAACCTTTAGTGCAAGATAAAGTCCAGTAAAGTCAACTTGAAATGTTACGGTTGTTGTCTATATTGAGGGAGTTTTTCCAAGGAGAGATTTTTTTTCCCCACTTACTTGCAGTAAAGGTTTCAGTTTGCTCCTCCTTCAGCCTGGTGTTGTAAATGCTACAGGTGATGCAGTGTACTCCAGCGGACACCCACAGGACCGAGGTTACGTTGCACAGTCTCTCCGGGGAGCAGTCGGTGTGGGTTGTGGCCGTGCTGTTCGGATCCAGGTTCAGGGACCCGCAGGTCCAGCCCACCGCTGGGGCTGGATACCCTCCCCAGGAGGAGCAGGTCAGCCTCAGCACCCCTCCTGCACCTTGCTGCCCCTCCGACAGATCCGTACTCAGGGTTGGCTTGGCAAAGTGAGCTGGAATGGAACAGCAGCGTTAACATGAACAAGACAGCGCTGACTGGCTGGCACCCAACAAACGCCTTTCACTGTTCCTCGATAGACTTTTATTTTAAATTTCAAAATATACTTTCTTCGAGAAATAAATATATCCAACACATGATCCTTACATCCAACATTCTCGGATGCTATACATACATTCAATACTGTTTACACAAATCACACAATTTTACCCCACACCCTTGCCACTCATGTGGCCCACTTGCATGGAATCCCTTCCCTTATTTAGAGGGGCGTCTCCACCATACCGTGCCCCCATGTCCCGCAGTGGAAGGGCCCTAGACTGTGGCCCTCCCCCACCGAGCCTTGGCGTTGGCTGCACCGAGCTTCAGTGTGTCCCTCAGCACGTACTCCTGCAGTCTGCAGCGGGCCAGTCGGCAACATTCCCCGACGGACATCTCGCTCTGCTGGGGGGTCAACAAAGCTCGGGCCAGACACGTGCCCAGGGTAGGCAGTCAGTCGGCAAACTGTTCTCCTTTCCGTAAAATTAAAATAAAGAAAGTAACAATTCAATTTCCCCAAGGCTTCCAAACCTCCATCCTTCTGAATTAGTGAATGGGTGGGGGGTGGAGGGTGGCGGCAGGTGGAGAGATGGTGGGAAAAACAGGAGCACTCCGGGACAAGTTGAATCAGTTGTGATCTTATTGAATGACAATACTTGTTCAAGGGGCCAATTGGGGGGGAGAGTTCCTTTCACAGCGTGTGGGGAGTCTGGCCAGGGGAAAGTAACGGGGAGGGCAGGAGCGTTGAGAAGGAGGGGGTCGGGGATCATGCCAGTATCCCACTCAATCATCGCTACCGCGGCGCTCTGGGCACGGAGCTACCGCATTGTGCCGGGGAGGTAAGCAGCTCATGTCGCTGCGAGCGGCCGCCGGGACCTCAACGCCTTCTGCCGGCCCACTCACCTCTGGCAGTGCTCTCCATCTGAACAGGGAGGGGACCAGCTCAAGAGCAAAGATCATAGAGCGGAGCGGGTCAGCGGGTGATGGATAACAGGACTGCAGAGCTCACGCCTGTGTCAGAGCGAACAAGGGACCAATTGAGGTTACTCACACAGACATACGGAGTAAGCTCCACCGCCCGCTGTCCTGTTATCCATCGCCCGCTGGCCCGCTCTTGAGCTGGTTGCTGCAATGATCCCCGACCCCCTCCTTCTCAACGCTCCTGCCCTCCCCGCATCTTTTTCCCTGGCCAGACACCCCACACGCTGTGGGAGGAACTCTTCCCCCCCCCCCAACCCCCAACCCCAGCGGCACTGTCCTTTTACAGCCGCTTGGTCTGCGCATGCGCAGTACGCAGTTGACGGTCCAAAGCCAGATTTTCAGCCGCCTTCAGCTCGCCTTGAAATTGACGGCTTGAAGCAGCGTCCACGGCACGTGGGCTGCACACACTTTCCCGTCTTACATGTACTGCGCATGAAAGGCACGGAGAATTATGCCTACCTAAGAGATCGATCTCTTAATTTTCCCAATTCTGCCATTCGCTTGCCCAATTCCCCAGTTGAACTTGACCCTGGTGCATCTATAAACTACCTTCCTCACTGTCCACCACACCTCGAATTTTACTTCTGAGTCACGTGAGTGACTACGTGAAGAAGCCCCGCCTGGCGCTTGATCGGCATTACGTCGATGCTGTCGGTAGGGAAAGAGCTGCAGAGCGCAGCTCCACCAGCGGTAAGGAAACGGCCCACAGGTAAATAAATTATTTTTACTTCCAGGGCATTTCAAACTCCGTGAGGCTGGTGGGAAAAGACCAGGAGGAGTTTAAAAATAAAAATGGAGAAAGCTCCTAAAAAATCGCGGGTAAAACGTGCATCCCGGGGTGGAGAAGAAAAATAGTCGGGACAGCAGATTATTACGGAAACGGTTCCGATACCGGTGGCCGTTGAAATACCTGTTAGTGAGCCTTTGGTTGCTCCACAAGCAGAAGCCACCGAGGCAAATCCAGTGCCTAAAAAAATGTTAAAGAAAATCTGAGAGGCCCGTGGTTTCTGATGACTCTGATACTGAAAATCCTCCAGATAGAAAAGCCTTATGGCTTAGAATGGATCAAATGGAAAATGATCCAGACAAAAATCAACCAAGGGTCTAAAAAACCCAGAATATTCCCAGGCAGCCCCTCAGGGGGTTCCATATCATGAATATGGTGCCAGTTTGAATTGAGAATTTGAAACTCCAGACTCTGGGATTGGGCTGGAGAAAGTCCTTGAGCAAAGTCTCAGGAGTACCAGGGCTGCATGAGACTGATCCTGAAGGTGGTGATTTCGGTCATGAGTAGCCACCACAATACAAAAATATTGCTCCAGGTGTGTCTGATGTGGCACAAAGTTTCTATACCTGGAGGAGGCTGCGAGGCCATGTAAGAAAACCTGGCGGCCAACATAAATTATTTGGTCTCTCACCAGCTTCAAGAAGCTGTTATGGTTGATACAGCAGAATTATTATACCTCAATGAAGGTACCCACGGTAAATTCGGCTATTTGGCGCCAATGTCATCAATTATGCGAACGCAGGAAATATGATTTCGGCTGGGACCACTACTTTTGGAAGGCAAGTGGAAGATTGTGGAATGACCAAAGTTCAGAAGGATATGTTGGCATTGTTCTGCAACTCAATATTTGAGATTAATTGTATGAGGAAGATTGCCATTCGGCCTATTTTACATCCAAGATTTGCAGGTTTGTGCAGATCAAGCAATGTTCAAGCTCCTGGTTATTTGTTTGGAATAAAATCTGTTTAAATAAAGAAAGAGATTGATAAAGAGGCAAAGACTATTGACTTCATGAAACCCTTCGTTTTGGCCAAAGAAGGGCCGGTCAAACGAGAAGGGGATTTTGAGTTGGAGCTGGAACAAGCCGAGGCAGGAGTATGGTAAGGAAATATTACCAACCATCACAGCTGAATGTTACCCATATGTTGGGAGAAGGAGACCACCACGTCCGGTTGGAGAGGTACAAAAGCTTTATCCTATTACAGAAGAATCTTTGGATGAACCTCAGATTGGTAGTAGTCGACAAATGTTTTATGATAAATGGGACTGTATAACATCTGACCGTGTTATATTAGGTACTGTCTTAGGATCTACCATTGATTTTGTAGAAGGTATTGATCCACAAGGACAGAATAAGCCTAATAGTTTTTGGTGTAAAAAAGGAGTTATCGAGAAATCAAGTGAGGATCCACAACAATTTGTATCAAATATTTTCCCCAGAGCAAAGAAAGATGGGGGTTGTACAATCATTTTAGACCTCACACTTTTTAATACATTTGTCCAGTATAAACATTTTAAAATGGATACCTTCAACACTGCAGTGCAGCTGGTATCAACAGATTGTGACATGGATACAATAGATTTGAAGGATGCATATTATTCAGTACCAATTCATCGTCACTTTCGCAGGTATTGAAATTTAATTGGATGGGACAGCTGTGGTAATACAAAGTATTACCTAATGGGTTAAGCTCAGCTCCTAGGTTGTTCACTAATTGTTGAAACCAGCACTTGCACTGCTCAGGGCACAAAAACACATTGTTATGGCTTATCTAGATGACATTTTAATTGTCAATGCTAATCAGGAGACAGCTGAAAAATCAGTCTCGGCGACTACAAGTCTGTTTGTAAGGCTAGGTTTCCTGATTCATCCAACAAAATCTAAAGTTACAGCCATCCCAAACTATTGAATATTTGGGGTTTGTGATTAATTCAGTTACCATGTTAGTAACTTTACCAATAGACAAGATTGCTGATATTACAAATGTATGTCGGTGCCTTATTGACAAACCTTATCCCTCCATCCGAGAAGTTGCTAATGTTATTGGTAAATTAGTAGCAGCATTCCCTGCAGTAGAATTTGGTCCACTGCATTACCAAAATCTCAAAAGGGCAAAAACACAAGCGCTTATACAGCGAGCAGGCCATTTTGATAGGCCCATGCAATTGCCAAAGGAAGCTTTATTAGAATTGTATTGGTGGATTGAGAATGTTCCACAAGCTATTAAAAACATTTTGGTTCAGCAGCCAGCAGTGATTTTGCAAGCTGATGCAAGTTCTCTCGGATGGGGTGCTACGGATAATGATACCAGCTGTGGGGGCAGATGGATTGTCCAAGAGGATTTATTTCTCCAAACATATGGTATAAATTATTTGGAGTTACTGGGAGCATTTTATGGATTAAAAGCTTATTGTTCTACTATGAAGGATTTGCATGTCCAATTACAAGTAGACAATACCACAGCTGTGGCATATATCAATCACATGGGTGGAGTAAGATCATTATCATGTGATCATCTGGTTAACCAGGTGTGGCATTGGTGTATTGGTAAGAATATTCAGTTTTCAGTTATTTATCTCCCAGGGAGAGACAATATTGTGGCAGATAAAAGATCACGAAAATTTAAAGACAGTACAGAATAGATGTTAAATCCAAAAATTTTCAAAAATGTTGTTGGTACCGGACATATCAGTTGGAGTACCGGACATTGATCTGTTTGCATCTAGATTAAATCACCAATTGCCCAAATACGTGTCTTGGGAACACGATCCAGGGGCAGTAGCGGTGGATGCTTTCTCGCTACACTGGTGGAATACGTTCTTTTATGCCTTTCCCCCATTCTGTCTGTTTGGGCAATGTCTCAAGAAAATAGCGCAAGAGCTGCCAAGGGCATTTTGGTGGGGCCAAATTGGCCTACACAGTCATGGTTCCCATTGAGGCTTAAAATGATTATTGAACCATGTATGACGATTCCTAGTTGCAACGATTGTTGATACAACCAGTAACAAAATAAATTCATCCATTGCATGATCATATGAATTTGTTAATCTGCAGCTTCTGACCAGACCGTTGCAAGAGCTTGGACTGTCGGATAGGACCATGGATGTTATAGCTGCAGCTTGGAGAAATAGCACTAAAAAAAACAATATATGTCGCATATAAAGAAATGTGAAGTCTTCTGTAGGCAGTCAAAGATATCTTATCATACTGCGAACATATCAAATGTATTGGAGTTCCTTGCTGGGTTGCATTTTGATGAGCACTTAAGTTATAGTGCCATTAATAGTGCGCGTAGTGCTTTGTCGTCCTATTTAGGACAATTGGGTCTCACCCATTAATATCCCGGTTCATGAAAGGAATTTTAATAAAAATCCTCCCAAGCCCAGAGATACAGAAATTTGGGATGTTAGCATTGTTCTCACTTTGCTTAGGCAATGGACTCCAATTACTTCAATGTCTTTGCAAAGGTTAACATTCAAGGTAGTAATGTAATGGCATTAGTGTCAGCTCAAAGAGTACAAACTTTGCAATTGTTACGGTTAGATTGCATGCATGTGGCTTCAGATAACATTGTGTTTTATGTTTATCATCTGATCAAACAAAGCAGACAAGGAAAAACTGGAGCCAAGGTAATGTTTAAAGCATATCCTATCGATGAAACATTGTGGGTAGTTAAGCATTTAACTAAATATATTGAAGTTAACTTATCATTGTACCGCTGCTGACAGATTCATTTCACTTGCACTTTGTGTGCAATGTGACGAATAAAACTGATTGATTGATTGAAGTAACCAAAATCTCCGAGGTGCTGAGACAGCGTTACTGATAACGCACAAAAAACCACATACAAAAGTTGCAGTTCAAACCATTTCTAGATGGTTAGAACAGGTTTTGGATTTAGCAGGAGTGGACACTGATGAGTTTAAGTTTCACTCCACTAGGGCTGCAGCTGCGTCCGCGGCGAAGGTACAGGACGTACCACTCGATCAAATTTTAGAGGCCGCAAGGTGGTGTAAAGAAGAAACTTTTTCAAAGTTCTACGATAAACCTATTGTCACGGTGCCAGGATTTGGACACACAGTGTTGGGTTCGCTTTAAATGCTTGCTTTGTTTTATATTATCGATTTATGTTATCATTTGATATCATTATCACTTGTTGTAAAATTTTTCCCCTGGGATAGAGGGGTTATTATTTTAAAAATTGTTATTTTTATGATTAAAAGACTTATTACATAAATTGAAACAATGTTTTAAAAAATATTATTTACTCACTACTGTATTGACTACACAGAGTGTCGTATGGAATGAATCTACGACATAAAAAACACAGAGCTTTAAAATCTTCATGTAGTCACTCACGTGACTCCGAAGTAAAATAGTAAGATTAAACGAGAACTTACCTGTTCGAAGTTTGATCTTTATTTTATGAGGAGTTACGATGAGGGATGACGTGCCCTCCGCTCCCAACCCTCATAATATAAATGATCATCTGGTAGTTCTAGCCTATGTTGAGCCTTACTATCTTACTCCGGCTATTGGTTCTGTGTTTTTCATGCCGCTGCTTTGAAGTATGCCGATCCAGCGCCAGGCGGGGCTTCTTCACGTAATCCCTCATCGTAACTCCTCATAAAATAAAGATCAAACTTCGAACAGGTAAGTTCTCGTTTAATCTTACTATTTTGGTGCCATCTACACACTTGATAATCTATATTCTCTTCCACACTGCAAACAAAGACCAACCAGTCCAAATCGGTGCCATTTTTTAATTGGTGAAGAGGGAAAATTGCTCATCACATGTTTTTTTTTGTCTCTTGAGCGTCAGAGATGGATTGGGGGTGGTAAATAAAATTCCAAGAGCTTTAGTGTTGACGGTCAAACCCTTTATCCCCAGGGTGGAAATGTCAAAGACTAGATGGCGTAGCTTTCAGGTGAGAGGGGCAAAGTTTAAAGGAGATGTGCGGGGCAAGTTGTGTCACACAGAGGGTGGTGGGTGCCTGGAACGCGCTGCCAGGGGTGGTGGTGGAGGCAGATATACGATAGTGGTGTTTGACATGGTAGTGCAGGGATTAGAGCGATGTGGCAGATGAGATTAGTTTAGCCGGGTATCAAGTTTGCTGGGCCGAAAGGTCCATTCCTGTGCTGTACTGTTCTATGTTCCACCTATCAGCTACTGCTGGGTCCCAAAGAATATCTGCAGACGATGACGATCTTGAGTGCACGGAGCAACGATCAGGGAAACGAGTCGGTCTCAACAATTACGAGTAATATAGAAGGAACAAGTCCATTGGGCAGCATGGTGGCGCAGCGGTAGAGTTGCTGCCTCACAGCGCCAGAGACCCAGGTTCGATCCTGACTACGGTCGCTGTCTGTAGGGAGTTTGTACTTTCTCCCCGTGACCTGCGTGGGTTTTCTCTGGAAGCTCCGGTTTCCTCCCACATTCCAAAGTTGTACAGGTTTGTAGGTTAATGAGCTTGGTATAAATGTGAAATTCTCCCTAGTGTTATTGTGCGGGGATTGCTGGTCGGCACGGACTAGGTGGGCCAAAGGGCCTGTACCAAGCTGTATCACTAAACCAAACTGAACTAAATTTCCTAAGTATGCTTCCATTTTACAACTTCCCCTTGTCACCACCATTGTGTAGGAAGGAACTGCAGGTGCTGGTTTACACAGAAGACAGACAAAAATGCTGGAGTAACTCAGCGGGACAGGCAGCATCTCTGGAGGGAAGGAATGGGTGAGACCTTTCCCCGGACACCACCGCTGTTATTACAAAGAAAAGCTTAAAAACAAAGATCATGAATCTTTACCTGCTACTTGTAGTGCGACTGCAACTCGTAGAACCACGCTGGGGCCCCCAGTGGGGTGTTTCAACAGAATGAAGCATGTGTACATGGCTGCGTCGCTCACTCGGAGGTCGGTGAGAAGAAGGGAGAAGTTGCCGTGTTTGAACTCTGCGGTGAACAGCCTTGCCCTGGTGCCCAGGCCCGAAGTGTGGTCCTCTCTGCCCACATGGAAGGAATGGATTAACCTCTTGTCCACCTGCCAGTAAACGCGAATATCATTGTTGGCTTGTTTCCCCACGTTGGTGTCCAGACAGGGCAGGAGGGCACTTTCACCCACAATCCCCGTGAGGTTAGACGGCGACACTGGGGATAAAATAAGGACAAAATAAGCCAGGGTCTCGTCCACTCATTCATTCTCCCCACAGATGCTGCCTGCCCACACTCACACTATCCTACATACACTAGGGACAATCTACAATTGTTACCGAAGCCAATTAACCTGCTAACATGTACGTCTTTGGAGTGTGGGAGGAAACCGGAGCACCCAGAGAAAACCCACACGGGTCATGAGGGGATCATACAAACTCCATACAAACAGCACCCATAGTCAGGCTTGAACACAGGTCTCTGGCACTGGGAGGCAGCAACTCTACTGTGGCGCCACCCTCTTTTTCTGAAGAAAAAGTATAACATACAATATTTCTAAGGATCGCAACTATTGTGTTATGGCAGCACTGCAGCTCAAAGTCATCCCTCTTCATCTCCCAGGGTTATTGCTGGTCCGTCTCCCTAGGGTCGAGAACCTTCTGGCCACTGGCAATCCCTGTGGACTGGGATCTGAAACTATAACTTTATCACTCACATGGAGGAAGGCTGAAATAACAGAGGCTTGGATGGAGTCCTCTCCGGACGTACTTCCCACAGGCTGGGGTTGCCCCACCACTGGTGTATGTGTGGGACAGGCTGTCGACAGACAGATGAAGCATAACTGTCTTTTCTCAGACACAACAGAGGTGATCCGTGCATCTTTTAGAGTTACAGAGGGTGGTGCAGCGGTAGAGTTGCTGCCTCACAGCGCCAGAGACCCGGGTTTGGACCGGACTATGGGTGCTGCCTGTGCAGAGTTTGCACGTTCTCCCCGTGACCACGTGGATTTTCTCCGGGTGCTCCGGTCTCCTCCCACACTCCAAAGACATTCAGGTTTGTAGGTTAATTGGCTTCTATAAAGTATAAATTGTCCCTAGTATGTAGGTTGGTGCTAGTATGCGGGGTGATCACTGGTCTGTGTGGACTCGGTGGGCCAAAACATACACTGTATCTCTAAACCAAGCATGAAATCAAGCCCCTTGGCCCACCGAGCCCACACCGTCCATCGATCGCCTGTTCACATTAGTTCTGTGTTGTCCCACTTTCTCATCCACTCCGTACACACTCGGGGTAATTTTACAGAGGGCGGCCAATTAACCTACAAACCCGCACATCTTTGGGATGTGGGAGGAAACCGGAGCACCCGGAGAAAATCCACATGGTTACAGGGAGAACGTGCAAACTCCACACTGGCAACACCGGAGGTCAGGTTCTAACCCGGGTCTCTGGCGCTGTGAGGCAGTGGCTTTAGTTCATGAAACTAATGGACCTATTCAGAGAAGTGGAAATTAATTCTTACCTGTTCTGCAACACAAAAGCAGCCAAGCACATTGGAGCAGCGCAGCCACCCGTCTTGTCACCCTGCAACACAGTGAATGCATTGATATTTCAAAGGTGAATCCATTTACAAGTTACTGACAATAGCCACACGCAAATTGGAGGAATAGCATCTCATATTTCGCTTGGGCAGCTTACAACCAGTGGTATGAATATTGATTTCTCTAATTTCAAGTTACCCTTGCATCCCCTCTCTCTCTTTCTCTCTGGACCCACGCACAAGCTTGGCCATACACTAGACCTAGTGCTTTCGTCCGGTCTCCCAATTTGTAACACAGATATTATTGATGCCTGTCTGTCTGATCATAGTGCTATTATATTTGATATGTCTCTGCCTCAAAGTCCCATCTCCCTGCTCGCTACTCCCGCTACGTTAACTCCACGATGGCCAGTAAGTTCTCTGAGGCTCTCATAGCCGCCCCCGACATCTGCACCATTGAGGCATCTACCCCCCACCTCAGCACAGACGACCTCATTTCTCTATTCATTACTACTTGCTCTTGCATTCTGGATTCTGTCGCTCCTCTTGAAATGAAAAAGCCTAAGCCTAAAGGCGAGCCGTGGCTGAATGACACCACCACAGCCCTAAGAAGAGAATGCAGAAAATCAGAACGGAAGTATAAATCTGATAAGCTTCAAATTTACTTTGAACTCCTGAAAAACAATCTTCACAAATACCAGGAAGCTGTAAAATCTGCAAGAACAAAATACTTTTCCACCCTTATTTCAAAAAACGCTCATAACTCCAAGGTCCTTTTTAGCACCATCACCTCCATCATTTGTCCAGCCCCCAGCACCAGCTTAAATGGGTCCCCTGCTAAGTGTGAGAAATTTACTACATTTTTCACCAGCAAAGTAAAAAACATAAGAACGAATATTTCCCCTCCCGTCCGTGACCTGGCTGTCTCATTGGTCTGTTCTTCAAAATTAGACTGTTTCCAACCCGTCACTCCACCCTCCCTTGTAAAACTGGTCACCACCATGAAACCTACCACCTGCCCCCTCGACACTGTCCCCTCTGCCCTCCTAAAGGACGTCATTGCAATAGCCGGTCCCAGCATCCTCGCCATCTTCAACAGTTCTCTGGCCACTGGCACTGTACCTACCTGCTTCAAGCATGCGGTGGTCCAGCCCCTCCTGAAAAACCTAACCTGGACCCCACCTTGCCAAGCAACTGCAGACCCATTTCTAAACTGTCGAACACACCATCCTAATTGGCCGTCTCCAGTACGGGGTTGGTATTGATGGCACTGCCCTGAGCTGGTTCATCTCCTACCTCAAAGGTAGGGGTTTCTCTACTAACATAGGCAACTCCAGCTAGCCTCTGCTGTGGGGTTCCACAAGGTTCCATCCTTGGCCCCATTCTCTTCTCCCTGTATGTGCTCCCCTTAGGCCAAGTCATTGGAAGGCACGGCATTTCCTTCCATTCCCACGCAGACGAGACACAACTCTATCTGCCCCTGAAGCCCAAAAAACAATCAAATCTGCTTAACCTCATCCGCTGCCTCGAGGATGTAAAGTGTTGGACGGCCCAGAACTTCCTCCAACTAAACGAGAGTAAGTCTGAGGTCATCCATCTCGGCCCCTCGGACTCAATCAAAATGATAGCAGGCAGCCTTGGGAGCCTTGGAAGCCTTACCCCAGTGCTCAAACCTTCAGTTCCTCCAGTTTGATGACCTCGAAAAGATCATCCACACATTTATCTCCTCCCGCTAGATTACTGCAACTCCCTCTACACTGGCATCAGCCAATCTTCCCCGTCCCGCCTGCAACTGGTCCAAAACGCCGCAGCGAGACTCCTGACGGGCACCCGAAAATGGGACCACATCACCCCGATCCTGGCCTCTATCCACTGGCTCCCTGTGCGGTTCCGTATACATTTCAAGATCCTCCTTCATGGCTACAAATCCCTCAATGGGCTCGCACCCACCTACATTAAAAATCTGCTCACCCACCACACACCTCCAGGTCCCTCAGATCGGCCGACTCGGGGTTGCTGAACATCCCGGTCTAGGTTTAAGCTCAGGGACGACCGCGCCTTTGCGGTTGCAGCTCCTAGACTGGAACAGCATCCGTCTTCCCATCACAACTGCCCCCTCCATCCACTCCTTTAAGTCGAGACTGAAAACTCATCACTTCTCCCAAGCCTTTCTTGACGTCCTCTGAGCAAGGGCTATATGTATGTAGTGATGTTTGTTTATAATCTATGAACCACTGTTGTTTGTTCTACTATTCTTTACCAATGTAAAGCACCGTGGCCAACCAGAGTTATTTTTTAAATGTGCTATATAAATAAAGTGACTTGACTTAACTATCTCTCCATCCCTCCCCCACCCTACTTATCCTGCTAGTTTCACTGTTTGTATCCCTTCATTATCACCCCCTCCACAGCCAACAATGGACCATTGTGGGCTCTTTGGCTGACGGTCCCAGCTCAGATTTCTTCTGTACCTTAACATACCGCTAGTTTCACTCTCCCCTGACTCTCAGTCTGAAGAAGGGTCCCCACCTGAAACGTCACCCATTCCTTCTCTCCAGAGATGCTGCCTGACCTGCTGAGTTTTTGTGTCTGTCTTCGGTTTAAACTAGCATTTGTAGTTCTGTCCAGCACATCTCAACTTCCTGATCTTTAGTCAGACTTTAATGGACTTTATCTTTTACTAAACATTATTCCCTTTATCCTGTATCTGCATCTGACGGCTTGGTTGTAATCACATATAGACTTCCTGCTGATGGAATAACAAAAACCGTTTGCGTTATATCTTGGTACACGTGACAGTAATAAACTAAATCAAAGTTATTTTTTAGTTTAGTTTAGTGATTCAGCATATAAACATTTCCTTCAGCCCACCGAGTCCATGTGACCAGTGATCCCCGCACACTAACACTACCCACACACACACACACACACACACACACACACGAGGGATAATTTCCGCGCTATATCTCTAAACTAAACACCGTACAGACAGCACCCGTAATCAGGATCGAACCTGGGTCTCTGGCGCTGTGAGGCAGCAACTCAAATTGAATACAGAAATGCTGCAGAGACACATCAGGTGAGGCCGGGAGTGAAACGGTTAATGATTCAGGATGACGGCTTTTCAACAGAACCGAAAGATGACTTCATCTCCTGGAAACTTTCCCAGCAGTTTCAACACAGCTGGAACCACAGGCGCCACACACGGCCTTCCCTCGGCCCAGCCACTGCCCGACTCCATCACACTCACTCACTCTCCTGGATCCACTAACACTTACTTTACTTCAGTTTAGCACAGCACAGAATCTTGCCCTTCGGCCCATCGAGTTTGCGCCGACCAGCGATCCCCGCACATTAATTGGCTTTGTATTGATGTAAATTGTCCCTAGTGTGTGTAGGATAGTGTTAGTGTGCAGGGATTGCTGGTCACCGTGGACTCGGTGGGCCGAAGGGCCTGTTTTCGTGCTGTATCGCTAAACTAAAAATTAACTATCAACGCACACTAGGGACAATTTATCTTTTTTTATACCAAGCCAATGAACTGAAAAACCAGTACGTCTTTGGAGTGTAGGAGGAAAGCGAAGATCTCGGAGAAAACTCATGCAGGTCACGGGGAGAACGTAAAACTATCTCTCTTCTATGTTTCGGTCACAGATAGAGCATGCAAACTCCACACAGACAGCACCAGAGATCCCAATCGAATCCTGCCCACAACAGCGCCACCTGCAGAATCACTGCACCACCCAGTGGTCGGAGGACTGTTCACCGGTGAGCTCAGCTTTGAGACATTCAGCGGAAAAAAAATGTGCCCATTGCGAAACAAATCCCTGATCCTCTAATAATAAACTTGTTGACACAAATCTACCAAGAAAGTTATACTTATTTTCACGAAAGAGTCCAGGGGTAATACCCTGAATGAAAAATGGCGCTAGGTGGAAAATAAGTCATTTATTGCAGGGGGATTTTCTGATGGTCACTAGGAATGAGAAAAGAAAATTAGTTCCCTAACCCCTAACTACTTATTTTCCTTCCTCCGGCTCTTCCAATTCACTTCTGAACTGTGAGCAGTACAGCGTACTTTTTACAGAAGTGCTCAGGGCAGTGCGTGTCAGCATTAGAACATAGAGCAGTACAACAAAGAACAGGTCGGCACGGTGGTTCAGCGGTAGAGTTGCTGCCTTACAGCGGCAGAGAGCCAGGTTCAATCATGGCTACAGGTGCTTGTCTGCACGGAGTTTGTACGTTCTCCTCGTGATCGTGTGGTTTTTCTCCGGGATCTCTGGTTTCCCCCACACTCCAAAAACGTACAGGTTTGTAGGTTAATTGGCTTCAGTAAAATTGTAAATTGTCCCTAGTGTGTGTGTGTAGCACAGTGTTAGCGTGCGGGGATCGCTGGTTGGCGCGAACTCGGTGGGCCAAAGAGACTGCTTCCACGCTGTATCTCTTAACTAAAATGAAATCAGATAATACAATACATAAATACAATCACGCCAAACACAAGTACAACAGGTAGAGCAAAGGGTAAGGTACAGAGTGCAGAATATAGTTCTCGGCAATGTAGCGCATCAGTTCCAGAGACAAAGTCTAGTGTCTGCAATGGAGCAGAGGTGAATCGAACAGTACCACAGATTATGGATGGACCGTTCAAAGCCTGATAACAGAGGGGAAGAAGCTGGTCCCAAGTCTGGTGGGCGCGCTTCAAGCTTCTGTACCTTGTGCCAGACGGGAGAAGTCGGATTAACCTGGGCGGGACAAGTCTTTGATTATGTTGGCTGCTTTCCCGAGGTAACGTGAAGTGAAGATGGAATAAGTTGTGAGGTCTGTCTGGTGTGACGGACTGGGCTACATTTAGAACTCTCTGCAATTTCTTGCAGTATTGTGCCAAACTGTTCTGAAACCAAGCTGTGATGCAGCCCAACAGTGTGCTTTCTGTGATGCATCCGTAGAAGAGTCACTGGAGACTTGCTGAACTTCCTCAGTGTCCTCTTGAAGTAGAGGCATTGGTGCCTCCTTGAGTGTTGCATCAATGTGGATGGTCCACGACAGATCACAGATTGTATTCATGGAATCCATGCAGAACACCGAACATAGAACAGTACAGCACAGGAAGAGGCCCTTCGGCCCACAATCTTTGTGCTAAACGTGATGCAAGTTAAACTGATCTCATCTGCCTGTACATGATCCATATCCCTCTCTTCCTGGCATTTGCATGTGCCCATCTAAAAGCATCTTATACGCCGCTATTATATGCCATCTTCACCACCACCCCTGGCAATACATTCAAGCCCCCATCGCTCTTTCTGTAAAAGGATCTTGCCCGGCACATCTCCATTAAACTTCCCCCCTCTCACCACATAGCTATGCCCTCTAATGTTGGACACTTCCACACTGGGAAAAAGGTTCTGACCTTATCTATGCCTTTCATAATTTTATATACTTCTATCAAGTCTCCGCACAATCCTCAACGTTCCAGAGAAAACAATCTAAGTTTATCCAACCTCTCCTTCCAGCTAAAACCCTCCAATCCAGGCCCCCTCATCCGTTAAACCTCATCCGGACCGTCCCCACATCCTTCCTGTAATGCAGGCAACCAGAACTGCACACAATACTCCAAATGCGGCCTGATCAAAGTCTTATAGAACTGCATCCTGACTTCCTGACTCTTGCACTCAATACCCCCAGTAACGAAGGCCAAGTCAAGAGAGTTTTATTGTCATGTGTCCAAGATAGGACAGTGACATTCTTACAAGTATTGAAGAAGGGAGGCAGAACTAAGGAGGACTTGGCACGGGATGCTTTGTGTGGGGATTGTTGGTGGGCATGGACTCGGTGGGCCAAAGGGCCAGTTTCCGAGCTGTATCGCCAAACTAAACTAAACTTAAACTGCCCTGGACACAAGCTCCCGAATGGCCTAATTATACTCCTATCACTTATGAACATGACTGTGATTAGTGTTCATAGATCAGAGTCCACCTTCTCCTCGTACCTCTCCTGACTTGACCCTGACACATCTATTCCCCGCACTCACCCCAGATGCCCGTTTGTACATTCACGTTTACAAAAGGGGCTGTTTTAACAGGCTGGGAGGTCAACAACACTCGACCAAACAACGTCTTTCAGCGAGTTGATGACCCTCCAGCAGCACTCGATGTCGGTCTCGGAATGCATCCCTGGGAACAGTCCGTAAATCACAGAGTCCTTTGTGACGGAGCTGTTCTGAATAAACCATGACATGAACCCTTACAAACCTCTCCAGACTCACTTTGCAAATCCACACTCGGCAAAGAGGTGGGCAACCGTCTCCTCTCCACAGCAGCCGTCTTGAGGGCAGCGTGCGCTGGTAGTGAGGTTCCGACGGTGCAGGAAGGATCTGACTGGGAGGGCGCCCCTCACCGCCAGCCAAGCCAGGTCTTGGTGCTTGTTGGTGAGCTCTGGACATGAAGCATTTTGCCAGACAAGCTGGGCAGTCTGCTCAGGGAACCACGCCACCGGGTCCATCGAGTCCTTTCCCTGCAGGACATTCTGTGCTGACCACTGCTCAATGGACATGTGGTCCGGAAGAACCTTTCCACAGACGACAGATGGGGCGGCAGTGTCCAGCTGACTGGCACCTTGCGTGGCATCTGCGCCAGGCCCATCCTTCGCAACACCGGGGACAGGTAGAACCTCAGCAAGTAGTGACACTTGGTGCCCACGTGCCTTGGCTCTACACTCCGCCTGATGCAGCCACACACGAAGGTGGCCATCAGGATGAGGGCAACGTTGGGCACGCTTTTACCCCCGTTGTCTGCTGACTTGTACATTGTGGCCCGTCGCACCCGGTCTATTCTCGACCCCCAGATGAACTGGAAGACGGCCCGGGTGATCCCTGTGGCGTAAGAAGGAGGGAGAGACAGGCCACACTTGCGCCAAGTACAGCAGGCCCGAGAGCACCTCACACCTGATGACCAAATTCTTTCCCGTTATGGAGAGGGAGCGTTGCCTCCACAGCTCCAGCTTCTTCCTCACCCTGGCTATCCGCTCCAGCCAATTCTTGTTACACGCCTCAGCCCCCCCGAACCAGATCCCCAGCACCTTCAAGAAGTCAGGCTTGAAGGTGAAGGGGACGGAAGATCTGTCGGGCCAGTTGCCAAAGAGCATGGCCTCGCTCTTCCTGCGGTTCACCCTGGCTCCCGTGGCCGACTCAAACTGGTCGCAGATACTAATCAGTCTGCGGACCGACCCTGGATCCGAGCAGAAAACAGCGACATCGTCCATGTACAGGGAGGTTTTTACTTGAATGCCCCCACTGCCGGGCAGTGTCACTCCTCTTATGTTCGCATCCTTCCTGATGGATTCGGCAAAGGGTTCAATACAGCAGACAAACAAGACAGGAGAGAGAGGGCAACCCTGCCTGACTCCAGACCTTACAGGGAAACTGTCTGATTCCCACCCATAGATTTGGACTGCACTACGGATGTTGGTGTAGAGCAGTTTGATCCAATTCCTGATTCCCTCCCCAAAGCCCATTAAGAGAGCACGTCCCTCATGTACGTGTGTGATATCCTGTCGAAGGCCTTCTCCTGGTCCAAGCTTACTAGGCAGGCATCCACCTGTCTCTCCTGCACGTAGGCAATGGATCCAGGGTCACCAGGCTGTCTGAGATTTTCCTGCCAGGTACAGCACAGGTTTAGTCCGGATGGATCAACTGTCCCAGAGCAGACTTGACCCGGTTGGCGATGGCCTTAGACAGGATCTTCTAATCGACATTCAACAATGTGATGGGTCTTCAATTCCTTATATCATTCATCTCCCCCTTCTGCTTGTAGATTAGGGTGATGCTGCCCTTCCTCATGGAGTCTGACATGCTACCAGCTAGAAGCCAGTCAGCTCCTCGAAAGTCAGTGGTTGGTCCAGACTCTCCCGCTTGCTGTCCTCCAAGACCTCCGTGATCAAGGACAGGAAGTTCTGGGAGGTGGTGCTGTCTGTGGCCTTTTGGTCATACAAATCTGTGTAAAAGGATTTGCAGATCCTCAGCATGTCTGTGTGTGAGAATGCTACCGAGCCGTCCTCCTCCCTAAGGCTGTTCATCTTATGGACAATTTGGAACCTTATGGAAGAAGAAGCGTGAGCACGTCTCATCCTGCTCCACATGGCGAACCCTGGATCGGAAGATGATCTTGGAGGATTCAGAGGTAAAGAGCCGAGCTTGCCGGTCCTTCACCTCTCTAAGTTCCACCCTCACATCCACCCCTCTCGACTGCAGAAGGAGCAGTTGCTGTAAATCTATCCGGAGTTGGCACAATTCCATCTGACTCTGTCTTGTTCTCTGAACCCCTTTAAATATGAAGAAGCTCTTAATGTTCTCCTTGGTTGCTTCCCACCAGAGTGTCGGGGAGTCAAAGAGGGGCCTCACCGCCTGCAGGGTCGCTGAAGACATTGTGCAGCTTTGCGTCTTTTACCGTCTCCATCAGGAACTTGGACGTGCTGTCCAGTCTGTTGTCGGCACTGCCGGATCGTCCAGCCGCATCAATGATGCAGTTTAAGTCACCGGCCAGAACGAGTGGCCGGGACGTGGCCAGCAGCGGTGGGAGCTGCTGGAGAACGGCCAGCCGCTCGCTCTGCGTGGGTGAGGCATACACATTAATCAGCCGGAGTGGAGAGCCCCGGTACATTACATCTCCTGGTGGTGCAATGTATCACGGATGCGAATTGTGGACACAGGCCAGACCAGCGCACAAACCAACCTCCCTTCCATTGACACCATTTATACCTCAGGCTGCCTCGGCAAAGCCAGCAGCATAATCAAGGACGAGTCGCACCCTGGTCACTCCCTATTCTCCCCTCAGGCCAAAAGGTTTGGTGTGTGAAAATGCACACCTCCAGATTCAGAGACAGTTTCTTCCCAGCTGTTATCAGGCAACTGAATCATCCTACCAAAACCTGAGAGCAGTGCTGAACTACTCTCTACTTCATTGGTGATTCTGGGACTATCCTTGATCAGACTTTACTGGCTTTACCTTGCACTAAACGGTAATCATTAATCATGTATCCTCCACTGCAAATGGCCCAATTGTAATCATGTTGAAGAGAGAACTGCAGATGTTGGAAAAATCGAAGGTAGACAAAAATGCTGGAGAAACTCAGCGGGTGAGGCAACGTCTATGGAGCAAAGGAATACGTGATGTTTCAGGTCGAGAGCCTTCTACAGATTGTAATCATGTATTGTCTTTGTGACTGGTTGGAACAGAACAAAAGCTTTTCCGTGTACGTCGATACACATGATAAAAAACTAAACTAAACAAAAAAATGCGTGGGAAAGATTTCCTGGTGCCCATCCCTGGGGAAGTCCCATCTTCCCTCCGATTCAACAAGCGATTTTTCACAACCAATTTTTCTTTCCTGTTCCTGACGCAATTTTCTATCAGTCCTGCAACAGCTCTTTTTATTCCCTCACAGAGTTTGGTGTTTCCACTCCATTTTCCAGCCCCTGTTTTCACCCACACCCTCCCCTCAGCCCATCTGGCACATCTGCATCTTTACTTTTGCCTGGTGTGTTCACGTTCTTCCCCTCCCACACATTGCTCCATTTGCCCAGCATCTGCCTGCTCACTTTAGACTTCAGTGATACAGCACAGAAACAGGCCCTTCGGCCCACTGAGTACCTGCCAAGCAGCGATCTAGCACTATCCTACACACACGAGGGACAATTCTACCCATGCAAATTAAACTACAAACCTGTACGTCTTTGGAGTACGGGAGGAAACCGGAGCACCTGGAGAATACCCATGCGGTCACTGGGAGAATGTACAGGCCGTACAGACAGCACATGTAGTCAGGATCAAACACGGGTCTCTGGCGCTGTGAGGCAGCAGATCTGATGCCGAGCCACCTTAAATGTGTCACTTGGTTCCACCTATGACATACCAGCCCCTGTCTCACCCCTCACCCTCATATCTTCTGTCTCACCCCTCACCCTCATATAGAAACATAAAAACATAGAAAATAGGTGCAGGAGGAGGGCATTCCTTGTGATCATTCCCTATCAATAACCCGTGCCTGCCTTCTCCCCATATCCCTTGACTCCACTAGCCCCTAGAGCTCTATCTAACTCTCTCTTAAATCCATCCAGTGATTTGGCCTCCACTGCCTTCTGTGGCAGGGAATTCCATAAATTCACAACTCTCTGGGTGAAAAAGTTTTTCCTCATCTCAGTCTTAAAGTAATTCCCCCTTATCCTGAGACTGTGACCCCTTGTTCTGACCTCCCCAACATCGGGAACAATCTTCCTGCATCTAGCCTATCCAACCCCTTAAGAATTTTGTAAGTTTCGATAAGATCCCCCCCTCAGTCTTCTAAATTCTAGCGAGTACAAACCAAAACAAGCGAGTCAGGGGATATGGGGAGAAGGAAGGAACAGGGTACTGATTGGGGATGATCAGCCATGATCACATTGAATGGCGGTGCTGGCTCAAAGGGCCGAATAGCCTACTCCTGCACCTGTTGTCTTTTGTCTATTGCAAGATCCTGACCCGAAACATCGATTGTCTGTTTGCCTCCCCAGATGCTGTCTGTCCCACAAGCCCTCATCACTCAACGTGTACAAACACTAGCCGCCCCATCCTTTAAACTTTGCCCCCTCACCTGAACGCTACGGCCTCTGCTTCACCCTGATGATGCCTCATACACAAGTAAGAATACATTTCAAACATGATGGACTTTTTCAGTGAAAGACCGACTCAGTAAAGACAGATACATAAGCAAGTAAACAAATTGTACCCACCCCATCATTTCACACCAGCCACTCCCTCTTCTCCCTTCTCCCATCAGGTAATATAGAAGTGTGAAAATGCACACCACCAGAGATACAGCGCGGAAACAGGCCCTTCAGCCCACTGAGTTCGCACCGCACATTAACACTATCCTACAGAAGTCAATCCCGGGGAAAACCCGCGCAGGTCACAGGGAGAATAGAAACATAGAAAATAGGCGCAGCACGAGGCCATTTGGCCCTTCGAGCCAACACCGCCATTCAATGTGATCATGGCTGATCATCCACAATCAATAGCCCGTGCCTGCCTGCCTTCTCCTCATATCCCTTGATTCCCAATGTGCAAACTCCGTGCAGACAGCAGCTGAAGTCGGGATGGAATGCGGGTCTCTGGCGCTGCTGTCGACCTGCGCTTCTTCCCGGGTTATCCTACCTTGCTGCTCGCCAAATCCCTGGATCCATCCGTGCGAGACAGGTGCCCGACTCCGCTGCTGAAAGGCGCTTGTTAAAAAACCCCAACAAAGTAGGCTTCTAAAGCAGAATAATAAATGTTTTAATGTTGATATTCTGTTACTAGCAGTCAGTCAGTTTCACTCTCTGCTCTGGAGACCGAAACTGTCTTCCTGGAGTGAAATTGTCAATTGAAAGTATTGAGAATGTTTTCTGAACTTTCAGTTCAGAGGAGGATAAAAGGCGGGGGCGGCGCCGCAAATTTACCGCCGAGCTTTCCGGACTTTTTTCTGGTGATCTGACTTTTCATGTGGCCGTTCGCTGGGAATTTGAAACGGGTGGTAAAGTCCCCGGTGATGTGTTCCCTAATGTATGTAGGGTAGTGTTAATGTGCGGGGAATCGCTGGTCGGTGCGGGCTCGATGGGCCGAAGGGCCTGTTTCCGCTCTGTCTCTCTAAACGTCGAGGTCTGAAGCAATGGATATTGTGTAGTCTAATCAGGGTAGGACACATACCTCAAATGGAAGGGTCCAGGGGAGGACTGAGGAACCCGGGTACCTTGGTGGCCCGGAAGGTGGCAGGACATGTAGATCAGGTGGGGAAGAAAGCAGATGGAATACTAGTTTCATTTAGACATGGCATACTGTAGAACTGGCTCCTGCCCCTCCACTCTTCAGCTTTCTTTCCCCCCACCCCTGCAATCAGTCTGAAGATGGGTCCCAACCCCAAATGTCACCCATCCATGTTTGGCACGTTCATATGTTCTAGGTGTAGAATTAGGCCCCATCAAGTCTACTCCGCCATTCAAGCACGGCTGACCTATCTTTCCCTCTCAATCCCATTCTCCTGCCTTCTCCCCATAACCCCTGACACCCATACTAATGTTTTCCAGGGATGCTGAGCCACTGAGTTACTCCAGCATATCATATCTTTCCATAGCATGGAGGTCTTGCAACAGCTTTGTAAAACATTGGTTAGGCTGCACATGAACACAAGTCTAAACACAAAAACAATTTAAAACAGTAAGGACAGGCAGTTAATAGCATAAAAAGCACAGATTTATATAACTATTTAAAATATAAAATTGGGAATGTAAAAGGACAAAAAACTGAAACACTGAGGTCAAATACAGAGTAAAGTCAGATTAAAAGCTTGATCAAGATTTTTAGCTGCCATTTAAAAATGTCAACTGTGTGAGTGACTCTCATAGCCCTGGGTCAAATATTCCACAGCTTGGGGACGTCATTGAAAAAGGCTGCTTCACCAATTGTTTTAATTGCTGCGGCACTGAGAGGCTAACAGGCCAGCATCAGAACACCTGAGCGCTCGAGTAGGGGTAAAGGGAGTCTGTAAAATATGGTGCTCCTCATGGGCCTGTCCCACTTGGGTGATTTTGTTCGGCGACTGTCATAGTCATAGCAGGTCGCCGAAAAAACCGGCGACTGGACTAATGGGCCTGTCCCACTTAGGCGATTTTTTAGGCGACTGACGGCGACTACGACATTGTCAGCACCGGCGACAACCGACGTCACCTGTCAACAACCGATGACATCCTGGCGACTGCCTACATTAACCTGGCGACAACCTACGACAGAATCTACGTCAACCTACGCTCATTTGGCTTCAAACCCAAGGTTATCACTGTCGCCAAAAATTGTTCAACACGTTGAAACATTTTCGGCGACCAGAAAGACGTTACGACTCTTTGGGCGACTGAGGAGACTACTCACGACCAGACAGGTGACACCACAGTGACGATGTTATGACCTCCTGTCTGGGAATGTGATGGAGGGTGGATGATAAATGTGAATAGAAGGAGATAACAAAGCTTGTTTAACTTCTCTGAGAAGTTACAGTAGGTCACCCACGCCCCCTACCGATAGTAGCGGAAATACGAGGCTTACGATTGGCTTGGAATAATGTCAAGAGGCCTTTGTATTGTGTTTGAATTGTATTCATCATTTGTTGTTGAATAAGATTAACGTAAGCGAACAGTATGTTATGATGAATGGAATAATTGGGAGCCATGTAGTAGATAGTATATTTCCGTATAGCCGTATCTAACAAAAGCTATTTACTGCACAGTATAACTGTCAGCTAATTCTGCTGTGAAGTCAGAGAACTGGTGAGCAGGTTTCTGCCGCCATCTCTCCATGATGTTATGCAATAAAGCCTCTTGAAGCAAACCTGCGAAGTCTGTAACTTTACGTTTTTCCGTTTATTTGCATCGAAATTAATTTCTTCCTCAGAATTTGTCGCAGTGAGTAGGGTCCCAATTGTAATGGGATTCGAACGAATAAAAGGGGAAATAAAAGGGAATGATAAAATAGTCCGAACTGAAAAGGGGACGGGAGGGCGTCCCAGAGAAGGGAGGGCCCCCGGGCAACCTAGCTTACTGGCCGGTGACTCACGCTGAGCCAAGATACCTATTAGGGTTGAGGCAAGATGCGGGGAAGATAAATTTACTCACGCTGGGCGTAGAAGATACATTGAAGCAGGTGCCGTAAAGCGCGCTATAGAAATTGAAACATGACTTCGAGGTTTTCAGACGGAGTAAAACCGGTGGGCAAACTGTGAATAGAATATTATACGACATTGTCCGCAGAAACCTAATTTTGGTTTACAGACTTGAGAGAAGGATATGGCAGGCAACAGTAGTTGATTGGAGAAATCTGATCCTACTGATAGAGGGAGGCCTGAAGATAAGAAACAGGTGGTCCAGAAGGGAAAGATGCAAATAAGAAAGAATATTGCCAAGGTGATGAGAAAGACCACAAGGCACCGGGAAGAGGTAGGAGATCCCATTGTTCCACTGGGATCACCAGCAAATGAGGTAATATAAAAGTACAGAGATAACCAATGTCCGGTAAATATTTATGGTAATCTAGCTGATCAATTAAATGGAAATTAAGTTATAAGCTATCTCTGTCCTACTCATCTCTAAAAAAGAAATGGGTTGGCGAGCTGGGAGCACAATTAATATTTGCCATGGAAGTGTTATTAGTGATAGTTGGAGTGGTAAGTGTAACTTTAAAATTGATGGAAATAATAAGAAGATGGTCAGGGATGGAGAAAAGACACCAGCCCCTAGAGGAGGAGAAAAGTGTTAAGTAGACAGAGGGAAATGAGGGACCTGCGCCTATTATACCAAAGTAAGTGGCAGCAAAATGATGATCAGCAGGCTCAGGGAAATGAGTGCCTCGCTCACTGGTTGGCCCACAGAGTAAACGAGGCTATAATGGAGGGAGCGAGAAAACATAGTGATATAGGGGAGGTGGTGCGATGCTTGCAACACAAAGAAGAGACGATCCCAGATTTTATAACCCAATTTAAGAGCAAGTGGGAGGAACATGCCGGAGTGTCCGTAGCTGAAAATGGGCTTCTAGCTATTCACACTTTACTAAATTGTTTGCTGTCCCAACAGGCTCAAGCTTTTTTAATTGGTTAACCTAGATTGGCAAAATAAGCCGTGGGAAATGTAAGATGGTCACATCTTACAACATACTTGGTGTCACCCTTGAAGAATCCAAACAAACCAAGTATCTTGGCTCAAATTGCAGAATGATCTACGATGGAATGGTCAGACTCATCATGTAACAGTGAAAGCAACAGGTGTCCTAAACTTCCTGAGGCGCAACTTCCATCATTGTTCAGCTTCTGTCAAGGAGAAGCTGTATTTCACCCTCGTTAGACCTCATCTGGACTACGCAGTTGCAGCTTGGGACCCATACACAGATAAAAACATTTCATCCATCGAACGTGTCCAAAGACAGGCCGCTCGATTTGTTACTAACACCTACGAGAGAGAAGCGAGTGTCACCAAACTTCTGAATTCTCTGGGGTGGAACCCTCTCCAAGACAGACGTGAAGCTCACCGTTTGACCTGTTTTTACATAATGTTAAATGGTCAGCTAGACATAGATCACAAGACCTACACCAACCCCAACCCAATTAGGAGCAGACGAGGGCATTCGATCCAATTTGTGGTCCCAGCCTCAAAGACAGATGTGTACAGCAATTCGTTCTTTCCACACACTATTAAAGCATGGAATAATCTCCACCAAACCACGGTTGCCCAGCCAGATGCAACTAAATTTAAAGTGGCACTTTCTTCCCAATAACCCTCTCTGGCTAAACCCCTCCCTTCACCACCTCCAGTTTAAATTCCAGTTGGAATATTTTGGAGGACCAAGTAACCAAGAACCAACCAAGAACCAAGAAATGTAATCACAGCGCTTGTGAACATGACAGAGGAAGGTGACAATGGCAATTAAAAGATACAACACGAGGTATATGCTGGAGATGTGTTAAGGACGGGCATTGGACTCGAGATTGCAGATGTTCCCCACAGCGACAGCAAGGGAACGCCCAAGGGTGTCCAGTCCCTTACAGACATTTTTATAATCTCTAGAACGGTCCCACTCCTGTTGCTGGGAAGACAGGCTCTGTGCAAACTGGGAGCAGTCTTACACTGTACTGTAGACGGTATGTTTATGGAACTCCCTCGTATGCAGACACATCAATCGCTGAATTTAATTAAGGAGGAAGAACAAGGGCAAAAGATGCCCATCCAATATGACCTAATCCGCGAGTTAAGAAGAGTCTTCAACCTTCAAGCTCGAGGGCACTCGCCTGGAAAACCTCGACTGGATCGACCGACCGCACACAAACACATTTTAAAGGTGGGGGGCAGGGAACGCGGGGGAGCGCTGTCTGAAATTCAGACCCGCGATGAAGAGGAAGGAAAGACGGCTGCACTGTACGTCCTTTAGAGAGCGCGGAGAGGGGGGGGGGTGGGGGGGAGAGAAGTGGAGACAGTTTTAAGAAGTATAATAAAGTTTAGCAGGCATTTAACCTACCGGTCGGTTTTCCCTGGTCCTGAAAACTCCAATGAGCCAATTAAAATGCCCGGTCAGCGAAGGAGATTGCCTACGGCTGCCCTTGACTGCCTATAACTACATAGCGACCCCACTCCACTGCATTACGAGTAAAAAAGAACCATGCCGACCAAATTTTCCTCGCGGAAAACTTTCCAATTTGAGGCCACGAGTGTGCGGGAACTTCCCTCGAGCATGAAGGAGAATTCCAGTGATCTCATAGGACCTCCTAGGACCACACGTTGACCATGCTGCGAGTTTGAGTCGCAGATTAGGTCGCTGCAGTGGGACAGCCCCTTTAACCAAATCTACTAGACCTCCAGCAACAGCGAAAGAAATAGGAGAACTGATAAAAAAAAGACTGAAGGACAAACAGTCAATTCATGTTTCAACAATGGCTTTCTTCTTGCCACTCTTCCATAAAGGCCCGATTTGTGGAGTGCACGACTAATAGTTGTCCTGTGGACAGATTCTCCCACCTGAGCTGTGGATCTCTGCAGCTCCTCCAGAGTTACCATGGGCCTCTTGGCTGCTTCTCTGATCAATGCTCTCCTTGCCCGACCTGTCAGTTTAGGTGGACGGCCATGTCTTGGTAGGTTTGCAGTTGTGCCATACTCTTTCCATTTTCGGATGATGGATTGAACAATGCTCCGTGAGATGTTCAAAGCTTGGGATATTTTGTTATAACCTAACCCTGCTTTAAACTTCTCCACAACTTTATCCCTGACTGGTGTGTTCCTTGGGCTTCATGATGTTATTTGTTCACTAATGTTCTCGAACAAACCTTTGAGGCCTTCACAGAACAACTGTATTTATACTGAGATTAAATTACACACAAGTTGACTCTATTTACTAATTAGGTGACTTCTGAAGGCAATTGGTCGCAGTGGATTTTATTTAGGGGTATCAGAGTAAAGGGGGCTGAATACTTTTGCATGCCACACTTTTCAGTTTTTTACATGTAATCCCAGTTTTTTATATGAAATTCCAATAAAATACATTTATGTTTGTGGTTGTAACGTGACAAAATGTGGAAAAGTTCAAGGGGTATGAAAACTTTTGCAAGCCACTGTGTGTGTGTGTGTGTGTGTGTGTGTGTGTGTGTGTGTGTGTGTGTGTGTGTGTGTGTGTGTGTGTGTGTGTGTGTGTGTGTAATATACACAGGTATACCCCCCCCCCACACACACACACACACACACACAATTTCCCTCCTGGGATTAATAAAGTTCTATCGTATAGTATCGTGTGTGTAGGAAGAAACTGCAGATGCTGGTTTAAACTGAAGATAGACACAAAAAGCTGGAGTAACTCAACAGGTCAGACAGTATCTCTGAATAAAAGGAAAATATGATGTTTTGGGTTGAGTTTGAAATAGGTTCCTGCACACCTTTGGAATGTGGAAGGAACCAAGAGCACCCGGAGAAAATCCATGTGATCGAAGGGAAAAGGAGCAAACTCCATACAGACAGCACCCATATTCAGGATCAATTCCGGGTCTCTGGCACTTTTAGGCAGCAACTTTATGGCCAATGTACTGCCCGATAGCCTTGAACTTGGTGACTAAAATTAGAGCACATGGCTGGTGACTAAATTTAGAGCACATGGTATTGGGGGTAGGGTGTTGACATGGATAGAAAATTGGTTGGCAGACCGGAAGCAAAGAGTAGGAGTGAACGGGTCCTTTTCAGAATGGCAGGCAGTAGCGAGTGGAGTGCCGCAAGGCTTGGTGTTGGGGCCGCAACTGTTTACCATATATATAAATGATTTGGAAGGGGGAATTAGGGATTTAGGAGCAACACTAGCAAGTTTACGGATGACACAAAGCTGGGTGGCAGTGTGAACTGTGAAGCGGATGTTAAGAGGTTACAGGGGGATCTGGACAGGTTGAGTGAGTGGGCAGATGCATGGCAGATGCAGTATAATATAGATAAATGTGAGGTTATCCACTTTGGAGGCATAAACAAGGGGGCAGATTATTATCTCAATGGGGTTAGGTTAGGGAAGGGGGAGGTACAGCGAGACCTGCATGTCCTTGTACACCAGTCACTGAAAGTTGGCGTGCGGGTACAGCAGGGAGTGAAGAATTCTAATGGAATGTTGGCCTTCATAACAAGAGGATTTCAGTATAGGAATAAAGAGGTTCTTCTGCAGTTGTATAGGGGTCTGGTGAGACCACATCTGGAGTATTGCGTACAGTTTTGGTCTCCTAATTTTGAGGAAGGACATCCTTGTGATTGAGGCAGTGCAGCGCAGGTTCACGAGATTGATCCCTGGGATGACGGGACTGTCATATGAGGAAAGATTGAAAAGACTAGGCTTGTATTCACTGGAGTTTAGAAGGATGAGGGGTTTCTTATAGAAACATATAAAATTATAAAAGGACTGGACAAGCTAGATGCAGGAAAAATGTTCCCAGTGTTGGGCGAGTCCAGAACCAGGGGCCACAGTCTTTGAATAAAGGGGAGGTCATTTAAGACTGAGGTGAGAAAAAACTTTTTTACCCAGAGAGTTGTGAATTTATGGAATTCCCTGACACAGAGGGCAATGGAGGCCAAATCACATTGGTGGTTTTAAGAGAGAGTTGGATAGAGCTGTAGAGGCTAGTGGAATCAAGGGATATGGGGAGAAGACAGGCACGGGTTATTGATACGGACAATCAGCCATGATCACAATGAATGGCTGTGCTGGCTCGAAGGGTCGAATGGCCTCCTCCTGCACCTATTTTCTATGTTTCTATGTTAATTAAAACATACAGTAGATGTAAAGGGGGGCATAGCGTCACTTTGAGGTTTTAAACTGAAAATGGACATTTTCATTTTTTTAGTAGCCAAAGTTATCAACGTATAATTTTTTGTGTGTTGGAAAACAAAATATAGTGGCACAGCTGGTAGACTTGCTGCCTCACACACCAGAGATCTGTGTTCAATCCTGTCCTTGGGCACTGTATGTGTTGAATTTGCACATTCTCCCTGCAAGCGTGTGGGTTTCCTCCCACATCCTAAAGACGCATTGGCTTTGTAGGTTAACTTGCCTCTTTAAAATTGCCCCTAAAGTGTAGGGAGTGGGTGAGGAAAATGGGATAACAGAACTTGTGTGAATGGGTAGACAAAAATGCTGGAGAAACTCAGCGGGTGAGGCAGCATCTATGGAGCGAAGGATTAGGCGACGTTTCGGGTCGAGCCTTCTTCAGACTGATGTCGCGGCGGGGGGGGGGCGGGAAAAAGAAATGATGAGGTGGAGACAGTGGGCTGTGGGAGAGCTGGGAATGGGAGGGGAAGGAGGGAGAAAGCAAGGACTACCTGAAATTAGGGAAGCCAATGTTCATACCGCTGGGGTGTTATTGCGGAGCGAGCGGAGGTGTTGGGCGAAGCAATCGCCAAGCCTACGCTTGGTCTCACCGATGTAGAGCAGCTGACACCTAGAGCAGTGGATGCAATAGATGAGGTTGGAGTAGATGCAAGTGAACCTCTGCCTCACCTGGAAAGACTGCTTGGGTGAATGGAGTCAAGGGGGGAGGTAAAGCGACAAGTGTAGCATTTCCTGCAGTTGCAAGGGAAAAGTGCCAGGAGAGGAGGTGGGAAGGGACGAATTGACCAGGGAGTTACGGAGGGAGCGGTCTCTGCGGAAAGCCAACAGGGGAGGAGATGGGAAGATGTGGCCAGTGGTGGGATAAAAAAGTTGGAGAAAATCAGCAGGTAAGGCAGCATATGTGGAGCGAAGGAATAGGTGACGTTTCGCGTCGAGACACTTCTTCAGATTGATGTCAGGGGGAGGGGAGGTGTTATTCGAAGCGATCGCCAAGCCTGCGCTTGGTCTCACCGAGGTTGATCATACGCTGAATAATCCAACCACATTTTTGTTTGGAAGTGGAAAGAAATAATAGAAATTGCATTCATTGCAATGTGTAAAAAGAGTTGTGATACTGTATTATAGTTTTGCTGTATGTCTTTGTGGTATATATCATGTCTTGATTGGTGAATATGTTTAGTTTGTGACTTTATTTGAAACAGAAATAATATGTGAATACTTCATTGAGCATAATTCTGACTGGTAACTACGCACTTCATCCGAGCACATTATCGCACGCGTCATGCAAGCCATCTTAAGTGACCACCTAAACTGTCATTTGGCAACTTAAAAAGCTGCCAAGGTTGCCCGGCTGACAACAGAGAAAAAAAATTAAGTGAGAGCCCTGCAAGGTGTATAATATTTTTGACACTGTTATAGGTCTTTCTAACATATGCTGTCACAGCGCACTGTAGTCTCCAAACAACCCTTCAGTAATTTTCCTTGCCCTCCATTTCAGAATAATAATGTTTTAAGCCAATAACTCGACACTAGCACTGGCAATAAATAAATAAATAAATAGCTAGGCTTTCCAGCCCCTTATCTCATTGGCCACGCTTGGCTGCAAATCGGTGTCAATCTGCTGGTAGTTTACATAACAGAAACTTATCCAGTAAAATAACCCCCAAAAGATAAATATTTCATGCAATAAATGACTTCATACAGCCAAAAGAGAGTCTCATGAGTTTGTATTGAACATTTTCACTAAACATAAAAAAGACGGCGGATGCCGCATCATTATTGATTTGACAGAACTGAATACTTTCGTGCAGTATGCCCACTTCAAAATGGAAACCTTTGTCACTGCCAAACAACTAGTTTCCAAGAGGTACTTCATGGCTTTCATCGACCTAAAGGATGCATACTATTCAGTACCAATAGACAAGGATCATTGCAGATATTTGAAATTTGTCAGGATGGGGCAGCTCTGGCAGTATCAAGCGCTGCCTAATGGATTATCATCAGCACCCAGACTGTTTACCAAATTATTAAAACCAGCTTTAGCATGTCTCAGAAAACAAAAACATATTGTTATGGCGTACCTCGATGACATTTTAATCGTGGGGAAAACCTTGGAGTTGGCCAAATTGGCTGTCTCAGCCACTGAGCACTTATTTCAAAAACTGGGGTTTATCATCTATCGAGATATATCAAAATTGATGCCTTCTACCACTATGGACTATTTGGAATTCACAATTGACTCTGTTCATATGTCTGTCACTTTGCCACCAAACAAAGCATCAGACTTGATAGAAGCATGCAACAGCCTTACTGGCATCAGGAAACCGTCTATTCGGCAAGTAGCCAGGGTGATTGGGAAGCTTGTGGCTGCTTTCCCAGCCACACAATTTGGGCCACTGCATTATCAAAACCTACAAAAATTGCAGCACTCAAAACACCATGAGGGCCATTTTGACAGGCCAATGCAATTACCAGGGAAAGCAAAATTGGAATTACAATGGTGGATGGACAATGCTCGACATTGCTCTAACCCCATCACAACCACAAATCCCTCAGTTATACTACAAACTGATGCCAGCGCACAAGGCTGGGGAGCAACTAATACCACCTCCAGTTGCGGTGGTAGATGGAATGCACATGAGTTAACCCTACTCCCGGCACTGGGAATTAATTATCTAGAAATGCTGGGAGCATTTCATGGACTCCGGGCTTACTGTTCGGACATGCACCATCTGCACGTACGCTTACAAATTGATAATACCATTGTGGTAGTTTATATCAAACATATGGGTGGAATACAGTCGATATCCTGTGACGAATTGGTCAACACAATCGGTTACTGGTGCATAGAAAGGAGCATTTGGATATCAGCCATTTACCTTCCAGGTAGGCTAAATACAGTGGCGGACACCAGGTCACGCAAGTTTAATGACAACACCAAATGGATGTTGGACAGCAAAGTGTTTGCCGATTTTATAGATCGGTATGGAACACCAGATATCGATCTTTTTGCATCCAGACTTAATCACCAAATATCAACATATGTTGCATGGGAACCAGACCCTGGGGCAGTAGCGATGGACGCTTTCTCGCTACACTGGGGGGATTTGTTTTTCTATGCATTTCCCCCCTTCTGCCTCATCAATCAGGTCTTGCAAAAAATTCGACAAGACTCTGCATCGGGTGTTCTGGTTGTGCCCGACTGGCCTACTCAACCATAGTTCCCTGTGGTACAGGACATGGTCCCAGAACCATGCATTCCAATACCTAAACGTCCGAGTTTATTGGTACATCCTGTGACAGGGGAGAGTCACCCGTGCCATGACCGGATGAACCTATTGGTTTGCAGGGTTTGAAAAGGCCACTTCTGGATTATGGACTCTTGGACCGAACAATCAATATCATCACAGCATCGTGCAGGGAGTCCACCAGGAGACAGTGCCTCACTTACGTGAAGAAATGGGCGGTATTCTGTACCAAAACAAACACCACATATGACACAGCCACCGTCACGGAAGTGCTGGAGTTCCTGGCAAGCCTTCATTTCGATGAAGGTTTGAGCTACAGTGCCATCAACTGTGCCAGAAGTGCCCTATCCAATTATCTCTGGCGAGGTTGTGATCACCTTACAGTGGGGTCTCACCCTTTGGTGTTGAAACTAATGAGGGGAATATTTAATTCAAATCCCCCCAGGCCTAGATATTCCCAGACCTGGGATATCGGCATTGTACTAACCATGCTCCGAGGGTGAGCACCAATAACGTCCCTTTCATTGGACAAATTGACCTACAAAATGGTCATGCTGATGGCACTCGTGACGGCGCAACGGGTACAGTCCCTACACAAGCTAAGTATGGACGCCATGGTTATAACCAACAAAAAGGTAACTTTCTTTATACAGGGGTTACTCAAACAAGACAGGCCTGAATCATCTGGCCGAAAGTTGAATTTCCTGGCTTACCCCGTAGACAACCGTTTATGCCTAGTGACCCACCTTTTACACTATATGGAGGTCACCAAGTGTCTCAGGGGCACAGAAAGGGCTTTACTTATAACTCACAAACGTCCTCATCACAGAGTCACCGTGCAAACCATTTCAAGATGGTTAAGGGTGGTATTGAGTGCAGCGGGGGTGGACACTAATGTGTTTAAATCTCACTCCACCAGGGCTGCATCCACATCGGCGGCAAGGATGATGGAAGTTCCTATGGACCACATCCTTGCAATGGCGGGTTGGACAAATGAGAAAACCTTTCAGCGATGTTTTAATAAACCCATGGCCGCACCTGAGACGTTTGCCGACAGAATATTAAGTTCTGTATTATAATTTCCCCGATGTAGGGGTATTATTATTTGGTATTGTTAAATAAATACCCTTTTGTTTTTCAGCACAATTTCATGTCTGAAATACGTTAACATACTTCCTCCATTTTTCATTATGGCAGTGTATGAGCATGGACTCATTCCAGGGCATGAAATCACAGAGCTTTGAAATCTTCATGTAGTCACTCACGTGACTCCGAAGTAAAATGGTAAGATTAAATGAGAACTTACCAGTTTGAAGTTTGATCTTTATTTTATGAAGAGTTACGATGAGGGATTACGTGCCCTCAGCTCCCAAACTCTCTATTATAAGGTCAACTGGTATGCTAGTTCTCTTATCTTACTATGTTAGTCAACTCTGTTATCTGTGATTTCACACCGCTGCTTTGAAGAATGTTGCGCATGCGTGCTGTCGGGGTCGTTTCGTAATCCCTCATCATAACTCCTCATAAAATAAAGATCAAACTTCAAACTGGTAAATTCTCATTTAATCTTACTAGTAACATTACCTAAACTCTAGTTTGACTTCCTCTTTGGCTGACACTTTCTTTTTGTATTAAGCAAAACACAAACTGCTGCAGGAACTCAGCAAGTCAGGAAGCATCTCTGGAAGGAATGGACTGATGCCATGTCCGATTATGATCCTTCAACTGACCAATTATCAATTTCCTCCACAGATGCTGCCTGAAAGACAATGGAGACACAAAGAATGTTGAGAAAATGTGTTGCTGAAATGTTGAGAAAAACACAAAGTGTTTCCAAAATCAGCAGTTCTTTGTCTCTCCATTGCATCACTCTCATTGATCATGTACTTTGGTTTTTGTACCATGATCTAGCTTACTTAGAATAACCAATAATTTACAGCATATGTGTCGCTGTTGCTTCTCCTACAGCAAGTTAAAAAAAATTGTTCCATGTCAGATGACAATTAAGCACTCTTGAGAATTAAAATTCAGTCCAGAATCATTCCAGTTCTTGGCAGGATTCATTGGGTTGCATTCCAATAAATCCATCTATATACTATTAAAAGTCAAGTCAAGTCAAGTTTTATTCGTCACTTGCACATAAAGTGCAGTGAAATGAATTTGCCAGCAGCGGTACAATTTTAAAAAAAGAACACACAATATACAATAAAAATTTAACACTAACATCCACCACAGCATTCCTCAATGTGGTGGAAGGCACAATGTTTGGTCAGTCCTCCTCCATTTTCCCCCATGGTCGGGACCACAACACTCCGCAGTCGCCGCTGCGGGCGTCCAGATGTGCAGACAGATAAGTCTAGGTAAGTCCTGAATCGGTGCCTCCCCACGCAGCTTCAAGATGGTGTAGGCCTCAGGCCGGCGGTTGAAGATCGAAAGTTCTCACCGCGCCGCAGCCAGAAGCACCGCAAACCGCAGGGCCAGCGGTCAGAGCTCCTCTCCAGGGATCCCCGGCGAGGAATCCCGCTCCAGATGGTAAGTCCCCGCCGCACCAGCTGGAAGCAGCATAGTCCGTGGCTTCTAGATGGTGTAGGCCGTGGGCCGTCACAACTTGCTTGTCTGTCTGTCTGTCTGTCTGTCTGTGATCTCAGGAGCTATGCCAAAACGGTACACAATAGCGTGAAAACCTTTTGCAGAATCTTACTCAGCTTTTTCCCATGGTCGTTTGTATCAATTTTCTTCACATTGATGTTATATTTGAAAAGATTGACATTTCAAGGTTTAAAAAAAACAACTTCAACAAGATTTAAAATCGTTCGTGCCAGCTTCCAACAAACTTTGATACAAAGTTGCAATACAGGAACACTCTGTGCTTCCACCAACTTTTCACCTGAATGGGATATCACAGTCCTCCACCTGACAATTGCAAAAATGTTGCCATCATACAACACTTACTCCAGCTCCAGGCAGGACAGGAGGGGGAGGGTGAATTGATATTGCAATTGGGGAAGTGCAATTGGAATTTTATTTTAATCCAATGCTGGGAAGGCAGGGGAGTGCTGGAATCTTACGTTCAGCAACGGGTTGAGTTGGGGACCACGGGTTAGTGGTACAATGTTGCATTGGGGAACGGGTTGTGTCGGGCGACTAGTCCTCCCGTGTGACAGGGACCTAACGGGTCCCAGTCGGTCTAGTAAGCATTAAAATTCAGCCCATAGACATTCCAACCCAAGGTTTATTTACACTGCAAACACTGCAAGTGTGGCACCATCCTCTCATCCCAAACAAAATCCATATCAATGCACCGTTCTGTCTGCCAGCCTTCCCCAGAGCAGGTAGTCCGGTTAGTGCTTCTGTCTGGCTGTAGACATCACTGCAGCCAGAAGCCATCCCTAGCCCTGCGCCATCAGCCACCGTGTTCTTCCTCGACACCATCTTATCCATCTTCTTGGTGATGCGCACAATCTCCTCCAACTTCACCATTACGTCGTGGTTTTGTTTTGTTGTTGAGGGTGAGGGAGAGGGGAGGGGGTAGTTGCAGAAGGAGAACAGGACGCAATGGCCGCTCACATCAACACCAGGAGAGAGCGCGGACTTCCCCTCTCCTCTTGTATAGGGCGCTGGCATATACCACCGCAAGCACTGCTGGGAGCTGTAGTCCTAACCCTTCAGAAGGGTCTCGACCCAAAATGTCACCCATTCCTTCGCTCCATAGATGCTGCCTCACCCGCAGAATTTCTCCAGCTTTTCGTCAACCTACTGATTCTGGATGATCAGTCATGAATATATTGTGGTGAGGGCTCGAAGGGCCGAATGGCCAACTCCTGCACCTATTTTCTGAGTTTCTATGCTTCAGGGAGCAGCAGTAATCCTCGTCTGGGAACAAGGCTCTCTCCAACTATGTTGCCTGCTCAGCGTAGTTTTCGAATCTCAAGCAAAACACAGCGATATTACAAAACCTACCTTCAGCGGCGCTCCAGATATTCCACGGGCCGTGTGTGTCACTACACCCCCTTTGAGGGGGGGGAGGGGGGGGCGGGATTAAAATGCAGGTTTGTATCGCTTGTCGGAAAGGGATTTCCTTGGGCTGCTAGTCGATGAAGAAAAATAGATCGGACTTCCGTTCCCGTTTTTTTTTCAATTGCTGGACAATTTAATAGTTGGATTAAAGTAAAATGTGACTTCAAATGCCCTCAACGCCTTCAATGTGATGGATCGTAATATCAGGACAAAACATAGGGTAAGTCATGTATTTCACATATAATCTTGCTTCTTGGGGTGGCTTTAGTCTAATTTTACGACGCAAAAATGTTATTTAGTCTCCAAACGATTCGGCCATGTCTTTGCCTGCCGATATGGGGTTAAAATTCACGGCAACGGCAACGTTCCAATCGATCGCATTCCAGAAACACCCACTCGCAAGATGATTAAAATTCTCTATTTTTTGGACAATCATTTCATAAACCATCTATATTTTGTGTAATTGCCTATCCATAATCAATATGTTTATACTAAATATCCACAACAGTTTTAGTCACATGTATTGTGCAAAAAATAATAATTTTGATTATATTGAGAGTGGATGTTTCTAGATTAATTTATGGGAATTAAACATTAAATTCCTTCCATTTGGCATATAAGTTCATGACAGAGATTTGAAAATCATGTTATATTGTGAATTCTTGTGTGAATGGGATTAGTTTGTTATTTGGATACTTAGGCTATTTTTAAAAATTAGCCTTTTTTAAGAAATGGATAGATGTTTAGATCTAGTAATTGAATTTAGATTAATTTAATTGATTAGATGATTTGGAGGGAGCCTTGTCAACAAATCAATAATTGATTTGATGAAACTGATGCATATGATTTTTTTGTTGCGTCTTTACTATTTGTTTTAGCGTTTAACTTTATCATTTCTACCTTTTTTCTAAAACTGCAAATAATAACTTGTTTCTGTTAATGCTGTTCAATGTTTTTTTTTTCCTTCACATTTTAAACAGATGTCTCCGAAGAAGAAATGCAAAATTGTCGATCCGAATGCTCAGCAAAAGAGACTGATTTAAACAGCATTCGCAGAGATTATCCAAATTTGGACTACTCCAAATGTGATGATCTACAGGACATTCTTAATGGGGAAGTAGTGGGCAGAAAGGCATGCCTTGCGTGGTTTGAAGAGCAAAAACTTGTAGTTTACAATGCCAACATTGAAAAGTTGAGGACAAACAAGGTGTACAGAGTTGCTTATTGGTTACAATCTGAGGAGTATGATGATGCTACTGGTTATGATATGCCAATGTACCAGCTAGCAACTGATCTTCTCCATAAAGACTTGGTCTATTGCTAGAAATTGTAATTTATTTACCTATCTGTTACGGACTTGCAGCATATAACACAATAATATTAAAGTTCTGATCTTGAGAATATCACATTTTTGAATTTTCAAGGCAGTCTGGGTGTTTATTACATATTTCCATCACAACAGTCAATTTTGTAATTAGCTACAATTAGTTAACTAACTAATTATATGCTTTAATTTCAGGTCATCCAAGTAAGCTGTTTTATATTTGTTTCAGAATGCTTCAATCTATAATAGCTGAAAATGTCATTCAGTTCTCTTAATTTTTAAGAAGGTTATGGGCTTTTGACTGTCCTCGATCACAGCTTCTGTGTTAAGTCAATGGAAAAGCAATAGGGAACAAGATGCTAATTTCCGAGTATGAAAATGGCCATAACTTTTTTTAATACTGAAGATATGAAAGTGAATTGAGTATCAAATTAAACTTCTTTTTATGCTTTATCTGATGGGGTAAATTACAGACTTGATTTTTTTAATCTGAAAATTTTTGTAACATTCCTAAAGTGCTGGAGGAACTCAGCGGGTCAGGCATCATCTGTGGAGGGAATGGACAGACGACGCTTCTGGTTGGGTCTCTTCTTCGGTCTGAAGAAGGGTTCCGATCAAAAACACCTTCTGTCCATTCCCTCCACAGACGCTGCCTGAACCAGCTCAGTTCCTCCAGTACCTTTTAATGTGCACAGTATAGGAACATCCCCAGAGGAGCATGGGTGAAGCTCAACAGACTTTGTACTGGAGTTGGGTGTTTCAATGCCAGCGTGTGGAGATGGGGACTCTGGCAGAGCCCAGCCTGTGGATGCGGATCAGAACAACAGACCATGTCATTTCTGGGTGCCCGCTCTACCACCCACCAAATGGAGCTCAGGGCCTGGCAGACATTGGCACAGAGATAACAACCTGGCTGCTCAACACCCGGCTTGAGATCAAACTATTCCTTTGATTTATTTATGTTTCATTCGCAAGAAGAAGTATCGGAATGGTGTTAGAGCATCAGAAATACATATTTTTTAATGTTAATATCTTTCTAATGTCAAGAAAATGAATGTACCAACTGCTGAAGGACATTCATACCTGAGTACAGAATTTGAGGTAAATGTAGAACGTTATCTTTTCTTTGTCTTTTGTCCATTGCTACCAGGTTTAATTATGGTTGAATAGTGCACCTGCCTTTCTTCTGCCAGCCTGTACGTCCATGGTGACCTCACCTGCGACTCCAACATTGCTTGGGTGACAGGTTTACATCTCCAGGCAGTGCTTTCTCTCTGGGTGACCACTGATGTTATCCAGATGTTGCAAGGCATGGAGCATCTTCTCTATGCCACATCTAGTCCCATGGCAACCATTGAACCTATGACAATCACTGGTCCCATGGCAACTATTGGTCCCATAGCAACCATTGGTCCCATGGCAACTGTTGGTCTCGTGGCAACCGCTGGTCCCATGGCAACCGTTGAGCCCATGGTAATGTTGGTCTCTTGGCAACCACTAATCCCATGGCAACCACTAGGTCCTTGGTAACTGGTCCGAAGTCTCCGTTTGAGGAGCATTTGGGAAGTGATCACAACTCTACAAATGTTAAGACAGTTGTGAATAAGGACAAGTGTGGACATTGGGCGAAGGCACTAAAGTGGGGGTAAGGCAGACTAGAACATTATTAGGCTGGAACGAGAGAGAGTAACCTGGGAACAGTTGGTATTGGGTAAGTCCTCATCCTACATATGGGAGTCATTTAGAGGCCATGAAGAGGCCGCACGGTGGCGCAGAGGTAGAGTTGCTGCCTCACAGCACCAGAGACCCAGGCCCGATCCTGACTGCGGGTGCTGTCTGTACGGAGTTTGTACGTTCTCCCCGTGACCGCGTGGGTTTTCACCATGTGTTCCGATTTCCTCCTACACTCCAAAGACGTACAGGTTTGTAGGTTAATTGGCTTCGATAAGGTTGTAAATTGTCCCAAGTGTGTAGGATAGTGCAAGTGTACATGGATTGCTGGCCGGTGGGGGCTCGATGGGCAGAAGGGCCTTTTTCCGCACTAAAATAAACTAAACTATATATTACGTTTTTTATGATAATTTTAATAGTAAGATTAAACGAGAACTTACCAGTTTGAAGTTTGATCTTTATTTTATGAGGAGTTGCGATGAGGGATTTCGTGAAGAACCCGCCAGCACGCATGCGCGACATACTTCAAAGCCGCGGTGTGGAATCACAGAAAAACCAAGCCAAGAAATGACTTGTTATAGTAAGATTAAAGAGACTCTAGTTACCAGTTGACTTTATGATCGAGGGTTGGGAGCGGAGGGCACGAAATCCCTCATCGCAACTCCTCATAAAATAAAGATCAAACTTCAAACTGGTAAGTTCTCGTTTAATCTTACTATTTCATTTCGGAGTCACGTGAGTGACTTCGTGAAGACTTCAAAGCTTCTGTGATTTCACGCCCTGGACAACGTCCATGCTATCACACACGCTACTGAAAAGGTGGACAGCAGTAATCAATTTCCGTCACTGTTTCTCTGAAAAAATAATAATATTTATTAATAACAACAAGAAAGGACCCCTCACTGAGGGGGAACTGTATGTTCTCGGCCTGCATCCAGCACGGCTCCTGCGAACATTCCAGGTACGGTGACGGGTTTATTGTAAAACCGTTGAAAAGTGGCTTCACTGGCCCATCCCGCTGTGGCAAGTATCTGGTCCATGGGCACCTCCATGGCCTTTGCCGCCGATGTTGATGCTGCCCTGGTGGAATGGGATTTAAAAACATCAGTGTCAATACCTGCTTTGTTCAAGACGATCCTGAGCCATCGGGATATCGTCTGCACCGTCACTCTATGGTGAGATTTTTTGTGACTGATGAACAGGTATTGCTCCATTCCCCTTATTTTCCTCGTCACTTTGATATAGTGGCGGATATGGGTGGCTATGCATAGCCTAGCATCAGCGGGGTATGCTGGAAACTCCAGCTGCAGCCCTGTAAATCCAGGTCTATGCTGCTTGAGCAATTCATCAATGAAGAAAGTGACCCGTTCAGGGGTAGAGATCATTCTGTCGATCTTGGCCTTGTGAAGCGTTTGCACCCTTTGTGCTGAAGTAAGTGCCATCAACATCACCACCTTCAGGGTGAGTTTGTCCAATTCGAGCCCCGTCATGGGTGACCATGTTCTCAGCAGGGTCAGCACTTTGCCAATATCCCATGTGACGTTGTAACGGGGCCTCGGCGGGTTGGAATTAAATATCCCCCGCATAAGTTTGGAGACCAATTTATTGGATCCTACCTCAATATTGAGGTAGGACGAGAGCGCACTCCTGGCGCTATTGATGGCACTATAGCTGAGATGTTGATCATGGTGTAGCCCCGCAAGAAATTCCAGCACATCTGTGATGGAGACGGAGTCATATGCAACGTCCATGCGGCCACAATAGGATTCCCATTTCCTGATGTACGATAAGTACTGCCGTCTTGAGGACTCCCTGCATGATGCTCCCATGGTATCCATTGTCCTTGAAGATAGACCATACTGAAGTAGTGGCCTGTTCAGATCCTGCAAGCCAATAGATTCAAATGACTATGGCAGGGGTGTGGTTCCCCTGTGGCAGGGTTCGTCACCAATTGTGGGCAACCCTCCAAGAGGACCCATGGTTGACTTATCATTCCAAGGACCACCGGATACCATGATTGCGTAGGCCAGTCGGGTATAATGAGGATGCCCTTGGCAGCATCGAGCTGGATTTTCCGCAATACCCGACTGATGAGGCAGAATGGAGGAAAGGCATAGAAGAACCATTTCCCCCAGTCTAGCGAGAATGCGTCCATCGCCATTGCCCCAGGATCTGGCTCCCATGATACGTATGTTGGTACCTGATGGTTCAACCGTGACGCAAAAAGGTCAATATCCGGTTTACCAAATTTGGCTGTAATTTTGGTGAATATTTGGGGGTTCAACATCCACTCGATGTTGTCATTGAACTTCCGTGACCTGGTGTCCGCCACTGTATTGAGCTCACCTGGCAAGTAGGTAGCTGAGATCCAAATATTCCGTTGAATACACCAGAGCCAAATTGTGTTTGCCAATTCATTGCATGAAATTGACCTGGTACCGCCCATATGATTCAGATAAGCCACCGCAGTGGTATTGTCTATTTGGAGACAGACATGAGTGTTAGTCATGTTTGAACAATAGGCTCTAAGTCCGTGGAATGCTCCTAGCATCTCCAAATAGTTTATCCCTTGTGCTAACAACAAAGTAGCTTCAAGTGAATCCCATCTACCTCCACAACTGTTATTGTTGTCTGTAGCTCCCCAGCCATGGGAGCTTGCATCTGTTTGCAAGTATACCTTTGGACGAGGCACAATGATGGGTTTAAATGAGTTATGGATATTGCCAATCCACCATAGTAACTCAAGTTTTGCCTTAACCGGCAACTGCATGGGTCTATCATAATGTCCAGCATTTAATTTTAATGCTGTTATTTTTGACCTTTGTAAATTCTGATAGTGTAAAGGTCCATATTGAGCAGCTGGAAATACTGCTACAATTTTGCCAATTACCCTGGCAGTTAATCTGATAGACGGTATACTGGCGCAGACCAGGTTCTTGCATGCTTGAAACACATCACCAACTTTGTTAGTTGGGATGGTGGTGATCATGCGATTGGAGTCTATTGTGAACCCCAAGTAGTCCATGATCTGTGCGGGGAGGAACTTTGATTTGTCTGGATGGATTATAAACCCCATTTGTTGAAAAATTTCCACTGTGGCTGAAACCGCCAACTCTGCGGATTCCAGAGTGTGCCCAATTATCAGAATGTCATCCAAATAGGCCATGACCGTATGATTTTGTCTCCGCAGTGTAGATAACACTGGCTTGAGTAGTTTGGTGAACAGTCTGGGGGCTGTAGTAAGCCCATTGGGCAATGCTTTGTATTGCCAAAGCTGATCCATCCAGGTAAACTTCAAGAACTTTCTATGATGTTTCCGAATGGATACTGAATAGTATGCATCTTTTAAATCAATGCATGCCATGAAGCAGCCCTCCGAAATCAAAGATTTGGCTGTTTCAAATGTGTCCATTTTGAAATGGGTGTATTTTACAAAGGTATTCAAGTGAGTTAAATCTATAATGACCCGGCATCCACCGTCTTTTTTAGTTTTAGTAAATATATTAGACACAAATTCAACTGGTTCATGTGTGGTTCGTTCTATCACACCTTTGTCTTGTAAACTCAAGATTTCAGCATAGCCTTCTGCCAATTCTTTTTTGGAAAGTGCAAATTTGCGATTCGGCATATGCTGGGGTGGAGGCAATTGGCCATGAATAAACTCAATTTCATAACCCTGAATACTTTGCAAGATAAACTCATCTGAAGTGATGGTTTCCCAAGCCTCCTTAAATCCCCGTAATCTGCCCCCAATTCGTGAGGTTAGACATGCAAGTGCATGGAACCCAGACCCCCTTACCTTCATGGTTATCGGCGGTCCCTGGGATTTTTGGTGGGACGTGGAGGCGCTGGGTTTCGTGGTTGGTGCGGAATCCGCATCTTCCATGCTGGCCGCTGAGGGCCTAGTCCTAAAAAAGGCCTGGGCTGATGAGGCTGTTGATATTGAGGAGGTGCCGGAACGTAGGTCCTTGTTGGCCTGTCGGTTTGACCTCGTGGCCTGAAGTAAGGTGTCTTCTTGGCCGAAGGTCTGGCCACAAAATGTGGTCTCATCAGACCTATGGTTTTCGCATGGTCATCGAGCTCTTTGACCTGCTTTGGGAGGTCTTCCCCGAACAGCTGTCTAGGTGGGGGGGTAGGAGGTGCTCTGCATAGTCCCGCAAATTTGGGATTCAAGGAAGGTTTGATAATGCTCTTCCGGAAAGCGTTGATCTCGTACTGCGTATTGCAGAGCAGAGCTAGAGCATCCTCCTGTTCGGTGCTTAGATCAACCCCATCTACCGACTTTGCAAAAGCGGTGATCCCAGACGTAAGCAGTTTTAAAATCCTCTGCAGTTTCACTTCCTGCGCTCTGATGCCCGGGCTGATATTACCCCAGATTGGCATGTTCACAATCGGCACGTGGAGTGAATTGCAGTTCCCTGGAGCCTTGTGTCTCTCCATGGCCTTCGCAAGGACCTCCTCCTGCAATTGATGGTTGGTAAGATAATCTATGGTTGCGGCCAGTTTGATGTTGAGGGGTTGTCCTGATGATACGGGTAACCCGAATTTGGCTGCCACATCCAGCAGATCTTCCTGAGGGACCTCAGGTGCTGCTGGGGCATGTACCAGGATATCCTCCTCATCTGGTCTTATGTTGTCCATAGATGGGGACGGGGATATATCCATGAGTCCCCTGGAGCTGTGTGTGTCCTGTTTCTGATTGAGTAGAACTTGCTCCAATATCCTCTCCATACGATCCAAGCGCCCTTCATCGGGCGGGTGTGGGAGGTAAGAGGCCTCGTGCCCGAAGGAACTCCTGAGGCTTCGATCATCAGTCCGTACCTCGTCGAGGTAATATCGGTACTGTGATGATGTGTCGCTACCAGCCGCCTCGGCGAAGCTGAGCGATTCCCGCGCGGACCTGCTCGAGCGCCTCCTCTTCGCTGAGCTGGACCCGGCTGCCTCAAAGGGCATGGGTGGGGAGAGGTCGGCACCTGACGCCGCAGCGTGGTGACCCGACGTCCGCACGGGCTTGCCGACTGTCCTAAATCTGGACCCAGACGGCGTACGGTCCCGACCTGCCCCCAGCGGGGGAAGCGGTGACCTAGGCGAGGCTCCACCCTTGTGACTCCTCCTGGTCCCTCTGGGTGGTGAGTCGACACTGGCCCTTCTTGGTCTGCCAGTGGACTCGGGCCTGCCTGATTCACCAGACCACTTCCTAGTGGCTCCTGGTGAGACCTCAACCCGCGAAGGGCTAGGTAGTGGAATTGTATCCCTGCCTCCTTCAAGAGGGCTCAGGGAGAAGGGCCGTGCATCAGCACGCGAATCCCTTTTACTTGTCTCTGCAAACGACCCAGTGGGTGAGAGAGAGATGGAGTCAGGATGCACCTGCTCCGGCGCTGTACCGACTGATTGTTCTGCAGGTACCCCGCTAGGGCATAGCTGCGTCGGTAAACCGGATCCTGTGAATACAGGGCTCCCCGGCTTGCGCGCCTTCTTCCCGGCCCGTCCTCCTGCCGTGGAGGGGGGCTCCGGGTTGGGTTGCCGACAACTCCTTGCAGAAGTTTTACGGCCTTTACTTTTCCTACTGTCCATGTCTCTGTGGAAGAAAACACAATTATTCACACAGAACAACCAACTCAAGGTTGTTAGTACTTACCTGAGTGGCCCTTATGAAGGGCTGGTGATGAGCCGCGCTCCTCTCCAGCCGTCGACTGCAATGCGAGCGACGATATGCCGCGCATGCGTGCTGGCGGGTTCTTCACGAAGTCACTCACGTGACTCCGAAATGAAATAGAAGTATTTTAATTTGACATCCTTCCCCACAAGTGTGTGTGTGTGTGTGTGTACATGTGTGTGTGAGTGTGTGTTTGTGTGCGCGTGTGTGTGAGTGTGTGTGTGAGCGCTGTGAGTGTTGTGTGAGTGTGAGTGTGGGTGTGTGAGTGTGTGTGTGAGAGTATGTATGTGTGAGAGTTGTGTGTGTCGGTGTGTGTGTGTGAGTATATCTGAGTGTATGTGAGTGTGTGATGTGCAGATGGGGGATTAGAGGGGAGTGTGAGTGTGTGTGAGTGGGTGTGTGTGTGATTCTGTGTGTGAGTGTGTGTGAGTGTGTGTGTGGGTGTGTGTGTGTGTGTGTGAGTGGGTGTGTCAGTGTGTGTGTGTGAGTATGTGTGAGTGGGTGTGAGTATATCTGAGTGTGTGTGAGTGTGTGTGAGTGTGTGAATGTGTGTGTGTGTATTTGTGTGAGTGTGTGTGTGTGTGTGTGAGTGTGTGTGTGAATTTGTGTGAATGTGTGTGTGTGAGTGTGTGTGAGTGTGTGTGATGTGTAGGAAACCCACGCAGTCACAGGCAGAAGGTGCAAACGTGCAAACTCCACATAGACAGCACCCGAGGTCAGGATCAAAGCCAGGTCTCTAGTGCTGTGAGACAGCGGCTCTACCCGCTGCGCCATGGTGTGCCGCCCTGTGCCTCACCGTACTTGACTGAAGAAGGATCTCGACCCGAAACGTCACCCATTCCCTCTCCAGAGATGCTGCCTGTCCCGCTGAGTTACGCCAGCTTTTTGTGTCCATCACATACTTGTGTATAAACACGGCTTCATCCAACTTGAATTAAAGATGGCCAATAAATACTGGCTTTGCCAGTTTTGCCCAAATCCTGAAAATGCAGAAACAAAAGCATTCGCTTACGCTGTGTGATTTTATGCAGAAAGCTTTGGGAAAACAATGCATTAATTTAAATTGTTTTCTTTACCACATCACTTCACTGCTCATCTAACCGGGCAGAACATAGAACAGTACAGCACAGGAACAGGCTCTTCAGCCCACAATGTTTATGCACAACATGATGCCTAGCTGACCTGATCTGCTCTGCCTGCCCATGATCCATATCCCTCTGTGCCCTGCACTGCTATGTTCCTATCTAAAAGCCTCTTGAACCCCACTATTGCAGTTCTGGTCGCCCCATTACAGTTCTTCATTAGGATGGAGAGTGACATAATTAGTTCAGAAACAAGGGTTCTGAACTTAAAGAAAGGTAACTTTGAGGGTATGAGATGTGAATTGGCCAAGATAGACTGACAATTGATTCTTAAAGGGTTGACGGTGGATATGCAATGGAAGGCATTTAAAGACTGCATGGATGAACTACAACAATTGTTCATCCCAGTTTGGCAAAAGAATAAATCAGGGAAGGTGGTGCATCCGTGGATAACAAGGGAAATCAGGAATAGTATCAAAACAAAAGATGAAGCATACAAATTAGCCAGAAAAAGCAACCTACCAGAGGACTGGGAGAAATTCAGAGTCCAGCAGAGGAGGTCGAAGGGCTTAATTAGGAAAGGGAAAATAGATTATGAAAGAAAACTGGCAGGGAACATAAAAACTGACTGGAAAAGTTTTTATAGATATGTGAAGAAAAAGAGACTAGTTAAAACAAATGTTGGTCCCTTGCAGTCAGAAAGAGTTGAATTTATCATGGGGAACAAGGACATGGCAGACCAATTGAATAACTACTTTGGTTCTGTCTTCACTAAGGAAGACATAAATAATCTGCCGGAAATAGCAGGGGACCGGGGGTCAAATGAGATGGAGGAACTGAGTGAAAACCAGTTAAGCCAGGAAGTGGTGTTAGGTAAATTGAATGGAGTAAAGGCCGATAAATTCCCAGGGCCAGATAGGCTGCATCCCAGAGTACTCAAGGAAGTAGCCCCAGAAATAGTGGATGCATTAGTGATAATTTTTCAAAACTCTTTATATTCTGGAATAGTTCCTGTGGATTGGAGGATAGCTAATGTAACCCCACTTTTTTTAAAGTGAGCGAGAGACAAAACGGGGAATTACAGACCAGTTAGTCTAACATCGGTAGTGGGGGAACTGTTAGAGTCAGTTATTAAAGATGGGATAGCAGCACATTTGGAAAGTGGTGAAATCATTGGACAAAGTCAGCATGGATTTACGAAAGGTAAATCATGTCTGACGAATCGTATAGAATTTTTCGAGGATGTAACTAATAGAGTGGATAAGGGAAAACCAGTGGGTGTGTTATATCTAGACTTTCAGATGGCTTTCGACAAGGTCCCACATAAGAGATTAGTATACAAACTTAAAGCACACGGTATTGGGGGTAGAGAACTGGCTAGCAGACAGGAAGCAAAGAGTAGGAGTAAACAGGTCCTTTTCAGAATGGCAGGCAGTGACTAGTGGGGTACCGCAAGGCTCAGTGCTGGGACCCCAGCTATTTACAGTATATATTAATGATTTGGACGAGGGAATTGAGTGCAACATCTCCAAGTTTGCGGATGACACAAAGCTGGGGGGCAGTGTTAGCCATGAGGAGGATGCTAGGAGGCACAAGGTGATTTGGATAGGCTGAGTGAATGGGCAAAATGCATTGCAAATGCAGTATAATGTGGATAAATGTGAGGTTATCCACTTTGGTGGCAAAAACAGGAAAGTAGACTATAATCTGAATGGTGGCCGATTAGGAAAAGGGGAGATGCAACGAGACCTGGGTGTCATGGTACACCAGTCATTGAAAGTAGGCATGCAGGTGCAGCAGCCAGTGAAGAAAGCAAATGGTATGTTAGCATTCATAGCAAAAGGATTTGAGTATAGGAGCAGAGAGGTTCTACTGCAGTTGTACAGGGTCTTGGTGAGACCACACCTGGAGTATTGTGTACAGTTTTGGTCTCTAAATCTGAGGAAAGACATTCTTGCCATAGAGGGAGTACAGAGAAGGTTCACCAGACACGGGGGGGGGAGGTGTGGAGGGGGAAGTGGTTTAGGTGAGGGCAGGGGGTTTGGGGAGAGGAAGGGGGGAGAGAAAGAGGGAGGGGAAGAGAGAGGGAGGGGAGATAGAGAGAGAGAGAGAGAGGAGATAGAGAGAGAGAGGGGAGAGAGAGAGGGGGGAGAATGAGAGAGAGAGAGAGAGGGGGAGGGAGAGAGATGGGGTAGGGAGAGAGAGGAGAGGGGGGGAGGGAGAGAGAGAGAGAGAGAGAGAGAGAGGGGGGGGGAGAGAGAAAGAGAGAGAGAGAGGAGAGGGGCGGGATGGTAGCCCGAGATACGGAGTGATCTGAAGACGGTGAAAAGCAGCGGGGGGACCAGCCGATCGTGGCTTCCGCCAGTGTGACAGAGCCGGGCCGTGGAGGACAAACGATTGTGTATAGGATCATGTATAGTAGAGAGGAGAGGGGAGAGAGGGAGGAAGGAGAGGGGATGAGGTGAGAAGAAGTGTGCCGGGGGGGGGGAGGGTAGAGGGGAGCCTTGCTGCCAAATGAAGAGAGAGAGAGAAGCAGCTTCAGACTCTGGAAACCCACAGCTGGAATGGGCGCGCAGGGCTTCACGAGCTGCACCAACAGTGATGAGATAACTCAGCACGTGGTCCTATAGCGGAATGGAGCGGTATGAGGAGAACTTATGAGTAGATTCAGCGCGTGAGGAGTTGCTGCCCCGAGATCTGTAGAACAAAGAAGCTATAGCGGAATGCAGCTGTAGAATGATTATTCTGCAGAACTTTCTCGATCTTTCTGCGCCTTTAATCCACAGCGGCGGGGGGCGGGGCCTGGTGGCAGGTGGGCATGTAATGGTGGGCATGTGGGCATTGTGACGTCAGTAGCTGGTGAGCAGCATTTATATTTTTTTAATTGAGTTTTGTGATCAATTTTATTCAAAATTTGGGAAATAATTGACCAAGGATTTCTGAACTCATAACTTAATTCCCCACCGAATTTGTAAAAATCTCTGCGTTTTTGCGTCTGGTTTTCGAGGAGATACGTTTCACATGCAAAATAACACACACACATCCACACACACACACACAAACACAGGTTTAATAGATACTAGACCAAGTGCAGACCCGTTGGGTCTGTTCCCCCAACGTGTGGTTGCGTGGGAGAGGGGGAGGGCTGGGGGGGGGGGGGGGCATGCACGTCACACACACTAACTATCCCCCTGCACACACGCTAACTACCCCCTTGATAATTAATTTGCTCCGCCTACCCCAAAACCGCCCTATCCACTGACGCATAGCCCCAACTCACGGGCGCGTCTAGAGAGGGGGTGGGGGTAGAGAATGAGAGCAGAGAGAAAATGGGGCGAGACAGAGAGAAAGGGGCAGACACAGAAGGGCAAGAGACAGAGGGAGATGGGGTGTACGGGAGGAGGAGAGGGAGGGTGGGGGAGGAGGGGTGAGAGAGATGGTAGGAGAGAGAGAGGGGAGGAGAGAGGGGGGAGAGAGGGTGCTGAGAGAGGGGGAAGGGAAGGGGTGAGGGGGGTAGGGAGGGGGAGGGAGGGGGAGAGGTGGGGGGAAGGAAGGGGGAGGAGGGGGAGGGGGGGTGAGGAGGGGATTGTGTGGAGGGAAGGGGGTAGGGGAGGGGTGGAGGGAAGGAGGGAGGGTAGGAGGGACATGGGCTAGGGCAGAGATGGGGAAGAGTGTGGAGGGTGGGAGAGAGAGGGGGAAGAGTGGGGAGGGAGGGGGAGGGGGGATGGAGAGCGGTGGGTGCAGTCCATCTATTCCCCACTCCCTATCACCCTCACTCCTCTCCCTCTATTGCCATACTCTCCCTCCCTACTCTTTCCTCTCCCTCAATCCCCCCACTCCCCCTCTTCACCTCCCCAGGATCTCACCTGTCCACCGGATCTGCAGAACTTGCTCGTTCGAAAAGGAGTCGGAGAGCCAAATGCCAGCGCTCGTCGGGGGGGGGTGTTGACATAACTCGGCATCGTGACGCCCGCAGCCGTTGATAACCGCCAGCTGACAACAGCCCTTTAAAGCCACTAAGGCAAGATGCGTTCGCCCAGGAGCAAGCGTTCACAGCAAAGAAGCACCGGCTGATATTATAAAAATCTCTGCGTTTTTGTGTCTGGTTTTCGAGGAGATACGTTTCACATGCAATGTGAGACACACACACACACAGTTTTTAAAGTATATAGAAGATGTGATATATGATATATGATGATGTGAACGGTTAAATAAAAATGATAAATAACAAATGTAGAGTTAGGGGGTTATAGTGGATGGTGAGAGTGGTCGGCCCGTCGGTGGGTGCTGCGAGAGGTCGGGCGGGCTGTCGGACGGCCGGTGTTGCAGCGAGCGAGCGGGCAGTCTGATGGAGCTGGCGTTATGGTGGTGTTGAAGGCGGCCCGGGCAGCGTGCAGGGCAATGCTGCTCCCCACCATCATCACCACGATGATCGAGAAGGGCACGCTAGCCGAGGTGGACGCGCTGCGGGGCCACACGCACGGAGCCGGTGCCAAAGCGGCTCCAGCTCCAGCTCCAGCCCTGGGCAGCTATGGAAAGGGGGAGAGATAGGGTTAGGGTTAAGGTTAGGCATTTTCCTGTCAGTGGAAGATGCCTTAGCCTATCCCCAGCCTGGCACTGCCCCTGTCCCCCACTCTGCCCACTGGCAGTCAGTAGGGTTCAGTAAATGGGGGGAACCCACAGGAACTGCCCTCACCCATTAATTAGGCTGGTTCAGGAGCCGGGCTCTGCAGCAGTCTCATTCAGAAAACTCTCACAATTATATTAATTATATTATTTTATATAATTTAATTATACAAAATTATCAGTCATATTCGCGTCATATATATATATGACATATTAATACATGGTTAAAATAGACTGCAACCCGGAAATAGGCTCCCCAAGGCATGTAATATGGGCAATGGACACTGGATGGCACTTACTTTTTCTATCTCATTTTCTAATTAGTTTAATTAATTAATGTGCAACTTTTGGCACTGACGAGTTATGACTTCTTTCTCAATTATATATTATCTAAATCTGTGCAAAATTTCATGTAGTTCCGAGACATGGGTCACGAAAGCTGAGACACATTTCTGATGCTCGGCGCACAGCCTCTAGGCAGTACACAAAGTGTGGCCACGTTTCTGCTGCCGACAAAGATAGTCCGGTCTTATTTTCTCCTGGCAGCCCGTTCTCTGGGTCCTTCTTTGATCTCGGCGGTCCCAGCCGGGTCCTTCTTTGCTCTCGGCAGCCCCCACCAGAGGAAGTAACGTAACATGTGAAGGAAAGAACTACAGATGCTGGTTTAATTTGAAGATAGAAACAAAATGCTGGAGTAACTCAGCAGGACAGGCAGCATCTCGAGAGAAAGAATGGGTGACGTTTCAGGTCGAGACCCGTCTGAAGATGTCTGAAGAAGTGTTTTGACGTGAAACATCACCCATTCCCTCTGTCCAGAGATGCTGCCTGTCACGCTGAGTTACTCCAGCATTTTGTGTCTACCTCCCAGTCTTTTTAGTTTGTTTAGCTTTTAATTTTAGAGATACAAAGCAGAAACAGACCCTTCGGCCCACCAGGTCCATGCCAACCAGCGATCACCCCGTACACTTGCACTATCAAACACACTAGGGACAATTTACAATTTTTACCAAAGACAATTAACCTACAAACATTCACGTCTTTGGAGTGTGGGAGGAAACAGGAGGACCCGGAGAAAACCCACAGGGTTAAGGGGAGAAAGTACAAACACCACACAGACAGCACCCATAGTCAGGATCGAACCCGGGTCTCTGGCGCTGGAAGGCAGCAACTCTACCGCTGCACCACCATGCTGTCTTCAGTTTTACTCAGATTTACCATGGATTCCTGTAACTGCGATTGTGAGCTAAAACCACTAGAGGGGGTATGTTACCCAGCCCTCAATATCTCCAATCATTGGTTCCATTTTACGCTCTCAAACTATCCTGAATAAAATCAGTAATCCCAATTGTATGTTGGCAATCATCATTTGAATGATGCCTCATCAATAATGTTAATGGATTCAATGATTGCATTTCAATTATATCAATGATTTGGATGAGAACATACAGGGCAAGATTCGCAAGTTTGCAGATGATGGAAAAGAAGGTGGTTTTGCAGTGAAGATGGTTGTGAAAAATTGCAGCAGGAACTTGATGGATTGGCCAGGTGGGCGGAGGAATGGTTGATGCAATTTAAAGCAGAGAAATGTGATGTCGTGCATTTTGGGAAGTTTAACGTGGGCAGGACCTACACAGTGAATGGTCGGGCTGTGGGTAGTGTTGTGGAGCAGAGGGATCTAGGCAGGGCCGGCCTTAGGAGGTGTGGGGCCCAATTGGGAACAATTTTGGTGAGCCCCAGGTCTGTGGAATCATAGAAATATTAAAATCAGCCAAGGTCTGTAGCATCATAGAAATATAAATATAGTCTATTATAGATTTTATATCTCTATGGTAGAATAGAAAGAAATCAAAAAGTGCATGCGAGTAAATGGACCAAACAGATCTAAGCTACATTTTAATGTAAAATTGAAAACACGTAAGCCTACAAGTAACAAACAAAATGTGTAGATCACCTCTGAAAAGTACATAGTTACAATAAAACGTATTTTTGTGACTGCGAAATGAAAAAAAAAAAAAATTTAATTAACTAGATCCTGGAAAACCAATAACCATTGGTGAAAAACCAGTCCAGGCATTAAATTTTGGGCTTCAGCCCCACCGTACCCTTTTGGGTTTGATTACTGCAGACCTCTTTGAGTGGAAGACTTGCATAAAACCACGGATTTTACGATTTATCTACTTGGTTTCCCCTCCCAAGTTGACTCTCTCCAACTTTCCCCACGAGAGCTCCGTTAACTAAATATATTTTCTTAATTACATTTGGTCGCTTCTCTCCAGAAGCTGGTAAATTCAAATCCAGGCATGTATTGAAAGTTGAGCGGTGTTTTCCACATATAGATGCGGTGTCTATACTCAAAAACATCATTACAGCATAATATGTTGCTCAGTTTCAACTGTATGGTGCCCTCCAATCCTCTCATACTGTGAATTGATTTATTAATTTTTTTTTCAGAAAGAAACATTTCAGAATTTAAGTGCAATGTTGGAAACAAATTATGTTTTTTGGATTGCTATTAACAATCATAAATTATAAATGGGTCATATTATTATTACCTTTTATTATGAGAAAGTTATCTTTCTTGCTTTTTTCTCTGCAAAGTCGTTTAGAATTTTGTCTAAGTTTAAACTCCTGCTAATTTCAGATTCAATGGACATAATTGCCAAACTGTTCAAATGTTCGTGCTGAATTGATGATCTCAAGTAAATTTTCATCAGTTTCAGCTTGGAAAAAACCTTTCTCCAGGTGCCACAGTCACTGGGATTGTCAAGAAAATCCAAAGAGTAATAAATACATTTGGAAATGCGGTAGATCTGTTGTTGCAGGCAAGGAATTCAAGCATTTTCAGCAGATAATCTTTGCTGCAGTTCACAACAACTGAGCATAGCCTGCAAATGCTTTCTGGAGGTCTCATGCTCAGCTAGCCTTGTATGAATGTTCAGCCAGTTATTAAAAACCACAACTTGCAAGTGCACTTGCTGCGTTACCATCAAAAAGCTTGCGGTAGTAACAGAAGGTTTTATCACTTGATACAGAGTATATTAGCCATGGACCATCTACAATTTCACCATTTGGCAGTTTTCTTTTGCAGTGAAAGTTTGAAAAAAGGGATCCACTCTCATTCTTGGGGAAAAATTCTACTATAATTGTAGGTGGTCCTTTTTTCACTGAATAGTCCCCAACACTCTGACTGATCATTTCTGCCATGTTGCAGGATCATCTATTAATTCTACAAAACTGGCAGATTTTGAATTCCCGTTCTCCCTTGCCTCAGAGGCACCAGCAGCCATGTCAACAGGGAAATGTCCTAGTTTGTCAATTTAACTTTCGAAATGGCCGATCTCACTTTCAGTACATAACTTCTTCAGACTGGCTTCCTTCTGTGTCATTGTCTTCACTGTGTTGTGGCTCCACTTGCTAGTCTGCATTTTCTGAGATCGTTTTGCTGAAATACTTATCTAATGTACCTTTCTCCTTTTCTGCTTCGGCCTTCTTTGCCTTGGCTACATCCCTCTTCTTACTGCCACTCAAATATGTTCAGCCGATGACCCTTATCTTTTACTCATATTTACAGAAACCACAGAAATCTCTGTAGAACCTGCAATGTGGTGTTATATATATATTGCAATAAGTTGTTGTGTGTACTTGACGAGCCAAGAATACATTACTCTAGCGTGGGGCCCCCTTAGGCGTGGGGCCCAATTGGGAGCAATTGGCCCAATTGGCTTAAGGCCGGCCCTGGATCTAGGAATACAGGTGCATGGTTCCTTGAAGGAGCCACAGGTAGATGGGGAGGACAAAAAGGCTTTTGGCACATTGGCCTTCATCAGTCAGAGTATTGAGTATAAAGGTTAGGAGATTATGTTCATAAGGTCATGTGATAGGAGTAGAATTAGGTCATTTGGCCCAACATCTACTCTGCCATTCAATCTTGGCTGATCTATCTCGGCCTCCTAACCTCATTTCCTGCTTTCTCTCCATAACTCCTGACACCCGTACTATTCAATTCAATTCAATTCAACTTTAATGTCATTGCACAAATACAAGTGTAGGTACAACGAAATGCAGTTTAGCGTCGTTCGTAGTGATAGCAATATGGAAAAATAAATACAGAATGCAGACAATGTGGACGGAGAGACTGGAGAAATCTATCAGCGGGACTCCGAGTTCAGCAGTGTGATGGTGTTATTGTAGAAGCTGTTCCTCATCCTACTAGTGCGGGACATGAGGCTCCTGTACCGCCTCCCTGATGGTAGGAGGGCAAACAGTCCATGGTTAGGGTGTGAGGGGTCCTTGATGATCTTCCCGGCCCATTTCAGACACCGTTTATGGTGGAGGGCATCCATGGGAGGGAGTGGGGCACCGATGATGTACTGGGCGGTTTTCACCACCCGTTGTAGTGCCTTCCTATCTGCCACGGTGCAACTGCTGTACCATACCGTAAAGCAGGTGGTCAGGATGCTTTCGATGGTACAGCGGTAAAGGTTGGTCAGGATCTGGGGGGACAGGTGGGCTTTTTTGAGCCTCCTCAGAAAGTAAAGGCGCTGCTGTGCCTTTTTGATCAGCTTTGAGGTGTTGAGGGACCAGGACAGATCCTCCGAGATGTGTACCCCGAGGAATTTGTAGTTGGAGACCCGCTCCACCTCAGTCCCGTTTATATGGATGGGGGTGTGTCTGCCCCCTCTCTTCTTCCTAAAGTCAACAATGATTTCCTTCGTCTTCTGGGAGTTGAGGACGAGGTTATTGTTGGCACACCAGGTCAGGTGCTGGACCTCCTCCCTGTAGGCTGATTCGTCGTTGTCACTGATCAGTCCTACCACCGTGGTGTCGTCGGCAAATTTTATGATGGTGTTGGAGCCATACTTAGGGATGCAGTCATGCGTGAAGAGGGAGTAGAGGAGAGGGCTGAGCACACAGCCCTGTGGCACGCCGGTGTTCAGTGTTATAGTGGAGGAGGTGAGGTTGTTGACCCTAACAGACTGTGGTCTGTTAGTGAGGAAATCCAGTGTCCAATTGCAGAGGGAGGTGGAGATGCCAAGACCGCTGAGTTTGGTGATCAAGCTCGCGGGTATGACAGTGTTAAAGGCGGAGCTGAAGTCAATAAACAGCAGCCTGATGTAGGTGTTGTTGCTGTCCAGGTGGGTCAGGGCAGAGTGTAGGGCCGCCGATATGGCGTCCTCTGTAGACCTGTTTGTCCAGTAGGCAAATTGGTGGGAGTCCAGTGTGGGGGGGAGGCTGGCTTTGAGAATCAAGAATCTATCTATCTCTGTGGCAAAGAATTTCACAGATTCACCACCCTCTGACTAAATAAATTCCTTCTCATCTCCTTCCTAAAGGAATGTCCTTTAATTCTGAGGCTTTGACCTCTTGTCCTAGATTCACCCACTGGTGGAAACATCCTCTCCACATCCACTCTATCCAGGCCTTTCACCATTCTGTACGTTTCTGTATGATTCTGTGCTTTTCACCATTCTGTACGGAGGTTGCAGTTGGATAAGACGTTGGTGAGGCCGCATTTAGAATATTGTGTCCTGTTCTGGGCACCATGTTATAGAAAAGATATTGTCAAACTGGAAAAGGTACAGGGAAGATTTAAGAGTATGTTGCCAGGACTCGAGGGAGAGGTTGAGTAGGCTGGGACTCTATTCCTTGGAGAGCAGTAGCTGAGGGGTGATCTTGTAGATATGTATAAAATCATGAGATGTAGATGCACAGAGTAGGGGAATCGAGAACAAGAGGACATAGGTTTAAATTGAAGGGGAATATATTTAATAGGAATCTGAGGGGTACCTTTTTCACACAAAGGGTGGTGGGTGTATGGAACGAGCTGCCAGAGGAGGTAGTTGAGGCAGGGACTATCCCAACGTTAAGAAACAGTTAGACAGGTACATAGATAGGACAGGTTTAGAGGGATATGGGCCAAACGCAGGCAGGTGGGACTCGTGTAGCTGGGACATCGTGGCCGCTGTGGGCAAGTTGGGCCAAAGCATAACAGTGCCTCTACTTCCTGAGAAGATTACGGAGATTCGGTATGTCAAAGAGGAGTCTCTTGAACTTCTACAGGTGCACAGTAGAGAGCATGCTGACCGGTTGCATTGTGGCTTGGTTTGGCAACATGAACGTCCAGCAGCGGAAAAAACTGCAAAAACTTGTAAACACTGCCCAAGCCATCAATGGCTCTGACCTCCCCACCATTGAAGGGATCTATTGTAGTCGCTTTCTCAAAAAGGCAGCCAACATCATCAAAGACCCACACCATCCTGGCCACACACTCATCTCACCATTGCCGTCGGGAAGAAGGTGCAGGAGTCTGAGAACTGTAACGTCCAGGTTCAGGAATAGCTGCTTCCCTACAGCCATCAGGCTATTAAACACGGCAACCTCATATGCAATGAACTACAATAGACTTTTGTTATTATTATTATTGCACTGTTATTGTTTGTCTTTTTTTTCCTGAGTTTTTGTTATTATTTATTATGATTACATATTCTGTGGTGCTGCAGCAAGTAAGAATGTCATTGTTCTATCTGGGACATATGACAATAAAACGCTCTTGACTTGATTGAATAATTGAATAAGTTTATTGGCCAAGTATGTTCACATACAAGGAATTTGTCTTGGTGCTCCGCTCGCTCAGCACTGTATTTTAGAGATACAGAGCAGAAACAAGCCCTTCGGCCCACCAGGTCTGTGCTAACCAGCGATCACCCCGTACACTTGCACTATCAAACACATCAGGGACAATTTACAATTTTTACCAAAGACAATTAACTTACAAACATTCACGTCTTTGGAGTGTGGGAGGAAACCGGAGGACCCAGAGAAAACCCACACGGTCACGGAGAGAAATATACAGCATGGAAACAGGCCCTTCAGACCACCGAGTCCGCGTCGACAAGCGATCACCCTGTACCCTAGTTTTATCCTACACACTAGGGACAATTTACATTTTACAGAAGCCAATTAACCTGTATGCCTTTCTGATGTGGGTGAAAAACCGGAGCACCCAGAGAAAACCCACTTGGTCACAAGGAGAAGGTACAAATTCAGTTGTAGTCAGGATGGAACCCAGGTCTCTGGGCAGTCAGTTGAAAACCCACCCACTCCCCTCAGCAAGAGGCAACAGTTCCCTTTGAAAACCTACATGGAACTAATATTTGGTGTGAGAAAACAAAACATGTTGGAAAAAAACCGACAACATTTCACCTGAGAATGTAAATTTTAAGAGGTTTTTAAAATTAAATTACTTGTGCAAACCCAGATGTTCCATCTATATATTTTATAACATTTCAGAAAGATATTTTGGCTAATTTAAGGCAGACTTGAATGGGATGTATAAGTTGTGTAGGAAGGAACTGTAGATGTTGGTAGACATGCCAAATGCTGGAGTAACTCAGCAGGTCAGACAGCATCCCTGGAGAAAAGGAATGGGTGATGTTTCAGGTCGACACCTTTCTTTAGTCTGGGGTGTATAATTTTACACAGTTTAAGAAATTGCACAATCAAATGAGATGTGATATTTAAAAATAGGCACGTGTTGGAGGCACGGTGGCGCAGCGGTAGAGCTGCTGCCTCACAGCGCCAGAGACCCGGGTTCAATCCTGACTACGGGTGCCGTCTGTACGGAGTTTGTGCGTTCTCCCCGTGACCTGCGTGGGTTTCCCTCCCACTCTGCAAAAACGTGCAGGTTTGTAGGTTAATTGACTTGGTGTACGTGTAAATTGTCGTTAGTGCGTGTTGGATAGTGCTGGTGTGCGGGGATCGCTGGTCGGAGCAGACTCGGTGGGCCGGTGCATGTCCAGACTAAACTAAAGCAAACAAATGAAACGTATACACATTAATTCTCGGACAGCTCCACAGGACGTGCACTCCATAAATCTCAGCTTCCATCGCCTCCAGCTTTGTTGTTGCTACAGATTAACAGCGGAGTCTACAGATGTCCTCGACGTTCTGTGCGTGGCCTCTGAAAGTGGACAAACAACTATCATCGCAAAGGCGCTCCAGCTCAGAGAATGAATATTTTTAAGGGAGAGAGAGATAGATTTTTGATTAGTACGGATGTCAGAGGTTACGGAGAGAAGGCAAGAGGGTGGGGTTAGGAGGGGGAGATAGATCAGCCATGATTGAATGGCGGAGTAGACTTGATGGGCCGAATGGCCTAATTTTACTCCTATTCCTTATGACATGAAAGGAATCAAAACAATGTGGGGGACAAACAGAACCGTAACATCAGAGCAATAAACTTTAAAAAGTCCCTGTCAGTGACATTGCGTGTACGTTATTGTCTAGTTTAATTTAGTTTTTCATCGTACAAGGTTCAACTTAATATTAGTTTTGGTTTAGTTTAGTTTAGAGATACAGAATGGAAACAGGCCCTTCAGCCCACCGAGTCCGTGCCAACCATCGATCTCCCTTCACACTAGTTCCACTTTCGCATCCACTCCTCACACATTCGGGACAATTTACAGAGGCCAATTGACCTACGACCCCCACGTCTTTGGGGGCTGTCTATGTGGAGTTTGCATGTTTCCCCTGCAACCGCGTGAGTTTCCTCCTAGTGCTCCGGTTTCCTCCCACATCCCAAACACTTGTGGGTTTGTAGGTTAATTGGCCCTCTGTAAATTACCCCCAAGAGAGTGGATGGGAGAGTGGGACATGATTGAACTAGTGGGAACGGGTGATGGAAGGTCGGCGTGGACTGTGGGCCTGTTTCTAGTGCCAAACACTTGCTCTCACCGAGTCCCATCTACCTGCACTCAGACCATAACCCTCCATTCCTTTCCCGTCCATATACCTATCCAATTTATTTTTAAATGATAACATCGAACCTGCCTCCACCACTTCCACTGGAAGCTCATTCCACACAGCTACCACTCTGAGTAATGAAGTTCCCCCTCATGTTACCCCTAAACTTTTGTCCCTTAATTCTCAAATCATGTCCTCTTGCATGAATCTTCCCTACTCCCAATGGAAAAAGCTTATCCACGTCAACTCTGTCTATCCCTCTCATAATGTTAAAGACCTCTATCGTCCCCCTTAACCTTCTGCACTCCAAAGAATAAAGACCTATCTTGTTCAACCTTT